>VACF01002291.1:8692-121733 GCA_006891605.1 Pleurozium schreberi
ASWMWGTTTGTWCTACCTCCTAMCACCCCATATGTATTTAAAGAGTTGCCTWCTCATTGCTTAACACCAATCACAGATGGCTTCCTAATCAAAGTGAAGGAAAATTAGATGATGAAAACATTGATCTCATTGAGCTAAATACCACTTTGTTTAAAATTGCTCCTTCGAGGGGATCCCTTTCCCATTTTTTTATCAGAAGGAGAATATGATCACTTCTATGCAATATCTTTGTAGCAAACATCCAATCCAAAGCTTCAACACAAATAAAATATCAACCAAAAATCCTCCACTAATTTATGTCTATTTCTTTTTAGACCAAGAGATTTTCCAATACCCTAGCAATTCTACAAATAATGATGTTTCAAGAATAAAATTGAGGTTGAAGTAGATCCAAATCATTTATAAATGATTCCTCCAATTGAATAAAATGCATCCTATAATTTAACTAACGTGTTTTTCTATTTTTTGCAAAGTGACCTCCACAAGGTTTGAGCTTCCTATTGAGCTAGTTTCTCATTTGCTTGAGCCAAATGGCTATTGGCTAGAGCCAACTTGTCATTTGCTTGAATCAATTGGCCATTTGTTTCAGCCAACTGCAATTGCAACTTTACTAGGGCTTGACTCATTTGGTTTGTCTCGTCCCAATGTTGCACTGTATTATGCTCCACTTGTTGTGTCAAGTTTGAGATTCTTCGTTCCAATTGGTTTGTGTGCCTTATTAGATTGTTCCTCAGGTTTTTCTCTTCTTGAAGTTGATGAAATAGCCAATTTGCCCCAGCTATGGTGAGTTTCAATGTATCCTCAATGGAACCTTCTATATTTGTTCCAGACATCACCCAATGCAAGTTTGGACAAACAAACCCTATAGGATTTGGTGGACGAGGAGGAATGACATTTGTTGAAGTCGTTGCCTTGTTTTCGCTAATTGTGTTGTTGATTGATTGTGCACTAGTTCCAAATCCATAAAGGGCAAGGATGTTGATATCTTTTGCTAAGGTCATTCTACAAATTGGGCAAGGTTTGGGCCCATTTTGAAGCCACATGTAGATGCATGGCCAACAAAAGATGTGACCACATGAAGTTGCAATTGGATCAGTTGGAGTCTTCATGCAAATAAGGCATTCTACATACATGTTTGATTCGTCAAGTGGTGTGGATGAAGGTGTAYCGCTTCTCTCCATAACTAGAACAATCTCTATTATCTTTAGTATTCTTCTAAAGTGAGTTCGAAAGTCTTCTTATAAATTAAAACAATTACCAAGTCTATTATAGTATGAAACACCCAACAATGAGGTCACCTTCAACTAACTCAAGTCTCTTATTCCAAATATCTTCACTTTGACAAATATTTTTTGACTATTTGAGATGTAAATCCAAAATCAATATCAAAAGATAAAAGGAAATGAGACCCTTAATTTGCATCTTTACTTGAGGTTTTATACATGTTGCCTTGTACTTTTACTTTAATGTCAATGTACATTATCTTTTACTTTGTCTTAAAAAGTGAAAGACACATTCAAATGTGAACTTCAATTACATCTCTCAGGGCAACCTGCAGTAGTGGAATGAGGTTTCCAAGTGAAATCCGCACTCCAGCTGCAGGAGGAAATCAACACAGTCAACATCCAATTTCCAACATAACTTGCATTCAGGCCTAGTTTATAGCAGGGCTTTTTTTTTTTTCATTTTTTACAAAGTGCCATAGTGGCGATATTAAATGTTATGGTGGTGCTCCAAATTACAACATTCATCCAAATATTGGATGTATAGTATGGACTATGAATTGCCGGTTTTGCATTGAAGCAAATTTTTTTTATAAAGTTGCCGGAACGGATTGAAGTCCACCTATCTCCACTTCAAAATCTATATGCTATGCAAAAATGCATTGGACTTGCTCTTATACCATCACCTTCATAGTACGTAGGGGGCTAGGTAAGAGATGCCTCTTTTGAGCCCATTGCCCATTGTGTAATAAAGTGTCAATTTTTCAAGAAAACCATATATAAATTACAAGTAGGTACACGTGTCACTTTTTCATTTGTTGTAGGAAATTTACACATCCTAAAAGGGGAACACGTGTCATCTTTCATTGACTTCCAAAATTTGCAAAGGGGTCCACTTGTGGTCGTTTTTGATAAATACTTCAAAATGTAAGAAGAACTCACTGTCATTCACAAGTGTCTAAGAAAAACTCAATATCATCATAAATTGAGACTCTAATTTTGATCAAAGTTTAATTGTCCAACCCTAAACCCTAATCTCTTCAGCAGCCTCATATGTATTTGTCTGATGATAAAAGATTGTCATGATAGCATCAACACAACTTACCTTCTTCAACCTCACAATCTCTACATTCAAGAGACAATTTCAACAACATTCAAGATCTACACTTATCACAAACGCACAAATGCAACAGTCAAGAAAAATCAGATAAAAAAACTACAAAAATAATCAATTTCAGTCATTATAGAAACCACTTTTGCCTAAAAAGCCAATCTTATAGCAATTCATAGGTCCAGCAACAAAGTTTCATAATCCAAATCTTTGGTCAAGAAAAAAACCAACTACCTAGGGTTTCCCATCGTTTCCAATGGCAAAGAAAAAACTGATACAAAGAAAATAGCTATGTGAATGATGCACAACAAGCAAAACAAAACAAAAACCCTAACTCCAGAAACTCAAAATCAAGGATACTCTTGAAATTCAGGTCTAACAAATTGAAATCTAAATCCTAAATCATGCCGACTACTTCCTACATTGAAAATAATCAAGCTCAATTTCAACACGAAACTTCGACTCTTGCGATTGGTATTGCATTCTTTTGTGGTTAAGAGTAAGACAAATTCTACCTTACGTCTCAACACAATCACAATCTCACTAAACAACATTAAAAAAACATTTAAAAACTCCATTAGGGAAAAAAAACTCGGAATCACCTCGGAAGTAGCGGGGGCTCACATTGGAAGCAGAGAATAGAAGAAATGGAGAGACCCTCAAGCGTCGAGACCACACAACCCTCAAAACACCCTCAAAACTCCATTGACAACAAAATTGCGTGCCCCAACATTCTGCACCGCGACAAACCCAGATTTTGGACCGCCACGATCCATCCTCCCCATGGCGCCATCAACGGCCACAGAATTTTCCTGATCGATCAGATTGACAACCCTAGAAAGGTAGGCCCATTTCTTCAGTTCCCATATCTACGGCCCTCGATTTTTATAAACCTCCAACGCATACGGGGTCGCTAATGGCAATGGACACGGCAGTTTCGCCTCATTGTCATTGTACTGCACTTGGTTCAAGCCTTAAGTTACTGCTACTTAGTTGTTGTTTTTGGCTTTTTGCGTGATTTTGTGACACAACTCTGAGGTAGGAGGTTCTAAAAGTGAGCAGACTCTAAAATGGAGCACATTCTTAATTGTATACAAATTGTACATGTTTCTTTTTCATAGCCTTCAACACTGTACAATCCATGTAAATTTTAGGAGGTGCAACATTTATGAGCCCTATGCCACTTCAACTTCAAATTTCTACAACTAATTCCACAAACTTCCGAAAAATATGAAACGACTTGGGTGAGATGTTAGTTCCACTTGTCTTGTAAGGAAAACTTACAAAAAAATATTTCAAGATGTTTAACCTCTCCAAATTTCAGTTCCAGCTCTTAGATGCTCCATTATAGGACCTCCCACCTTACACAAAGGTCTATAAACCAGGGCTTTCTTTTTTGGCTTTTTAGTGCCAGTTTGCACTAGAAAAAAAATATGGCTAAAAAATGCCTAAAATAATGTCAAAAAAGTTGGATGAAATCGCCAAACAACTTTGAATTATCTAAAAATCTTAGATGAAATTGCCAGATTGTGAATGAAAACCATACTATACATCCAATATTTGGATGAATGTTGTAATTTGGAGCACCACCATAACATTTAATATCGCCACTATGGCACTTTGTAAAAAATGAAAAAAAAAAAAGCCCTGCTATAAACTAGGCCTGAATGCAAGTTATGTTGGAAATTGGATGTTGACTGTGTTGATTTCCTCCTGCAGCTGGAGTGCGGATTTCACTTGGAAACCTCATTCCACTACTGCAGGTTGCCCTGAGAGATGTAATTGAAGTTCACATTTGAATGTGTCTTTCACTTTTTAAGACAAAGTAAAAGATAATGTACATTGACATTAAAGTAAAAGTACAAGGCAACATGTATAAAACCTCAAGTAAAGATGCAAATTAAGGGTCTCATTTCCTTTTATCTTTTGATATTGATTTTGGATTTACATCTCAAATAGTCAAAAAATATTTGTCAAAGTGAAGATATTTGGAATAAGAGACTTGAGTTAGTTGAAGGTGACCTCATTGTTGGGTGTTTCATACTATAATAGACTTGGTAATTGTTTTAATTTATAAGAAGACTTTCGAACTCACTTTAGAAGAATACTAAAGATAATAGAGATTGTTCTAGTTATGGAGAGAAGCGATACACCTTCATCCACACCACTTGACGAATCAAACATGTATGTAGAATGCCTTATTTGCATGAAGACTCCAACTGATCCAATTGCAACTTCATGTGTTAGTAACATGGGGTGGGACTTCCACCTCAATGTGCAAGGCTCCATGGTGGCACTACTCACCATGGGCCTAACCGCCCTTGGATGTCACCCCACTCTATGCTAGCCCATTTTGCACTTGCTACTTATTCACCAAGGTAACCGGTACTCATACTTGGAACACACCCTAAGAGGCCTAGCAAAGAGTGGGACACCACCCAACCAATGCCACGGGACACTCACACTAGTGTCCCATGGTGCCTTGGAGTGGTGGTGAAGTCACCACCACTCACCATGAGCCACCGGGACTCACCAAGGCTCCAAGAGGAAGTGAGGAGGGAGACCACCCCTCCTTATAGTATCCTCTGCGGGATTTGGCAGACCCCCCCTCCTAGGTCGAAGGGGTTCCCCTCATGACCTTTGGTTTTGGAAGATCACCCACTTCCAACCCCAAAATCCGAGTTTCATCACCGTTTAGAGTCCCGAACTTCCAAACGGCGTAACTTTGCACTCACGGCTTCAAATTGCACATGCAAGCCCATTTTCAATATCTACACAAAGAGTAGATGCCAATGGACTCCTCACTTATCCCTTTTGGACAAGTACTTGCAAAGTTATGGCCCTCCAAAGATTCGGGTTCATCGGAGGAGGCGTCACGCCTTCACCACGACCCTTCTCTTGGCCCTAACTTTGGCCTTGTATCTTAGAACCTCGTAATGCTTGTCATTCTAGGTTCCTTGTGTTTATACCTTTCCAATGATATGCTACATGCCATATTTGGTTGAGGGATTCATTGCACACCCCTCACACCTAGCCCTCAAGTGTCCCGGCGCCACCGGGACACCTCCAACTTTGAACGGCCATAACTTTTGACTCACAAGTCCAAATGGCGCGTTCTTTGGACCATTGGAAGCGTCTCCTCAAGAGCTTTTCAAGCATGTATGACACATGCCCAAATTCTTTATAATCAGCGCCCTGTTTGATCGGGAGTCACCATTACTTCCTACCTAGACTATTGCAAGGCTTGGGAAGTCACCCCCAAGGTCCTCCTTGCTCACCAAGGCACTTCGGGCAACCCAAGGAGATGGAGGCGCGACATTACATGACAATCGATATGGGTTAATTGGTTTCTGTATTCTTTCCATATTTGTACCCGTACCGTAACTTTATATGTATTGTATCCTAGTATTCATATTCCAGTATTCATATCCCAGTATATGTATCACAATAATTGTATCCCAATATTTGTATCAAGATCAACGGCAAGGAAGGGGGGGGGGATTTTTAAGAAAAAAAACAATTGCTTGTGATGTTTTGGAGAAAGAGGGGAATAATGCAAACCAGGAGGTGAGACGCTTATTTTGGGCACATTGTTTAGGGTCATTTGGGACCGATTTTGGGCCCACTTCGAATGGAGGATTTAGTGTCCTACCAGAGGGGGACCTACTTCCGTTTGCATTAAATGTTGTAAGGTGAGATTCAGCCAGAGCTGGTGCTAGGCCCAAGGATTTGCGGGCTCTGCATCCAAGCCTCCGTTACACTCCCTCTTGCCGTGTTAAGCTTGCCGCGGAGGTTACCATTAATGATGGAAGAAGCAGTACCACTTCTAGAGGCTTAGTTTTAGGTAAACCATCCCATTGCGATCAGAATTGGAGTAGTCTCCATTGTGGTCAAAATTGTAATGGTGGTGTACATTTGAAAACTCAAATGTACACCACCTTTACAATTTTGACCACAACGGGGCCTACTCCAATTCTGACCGCAATGGGATGATTT
This sequence comes from Pleurozium schreberi, assembly GCA_006891605.1. Taxonomy (NCBI): domain Eukaryota; kingdom Viridiplantae; phylum Streptophyta; class Bryopsida; order Hypnales; family Hylocomiaceae; genus Pleurozium; species Pleurozium schreberi. The sequence continues at coordinate 15,023 of VACF01002291.1, forward strand.
ATCTTATACTCTGTAGATTGAGGACAACAGATTTGAAGATAATTTTGCAGCATTAGCACATACATGCATGTGCCCTTATTTTCGGACCTTCAGTCTGAACTCTTTCATTGATTTTAGCTGCATTGGTTTTGTGTGGGATGAACCTCGTGGTTCTCAAACCACCCATAGCAACACGAGGCAATGCAAATTTTTCCTATGTAGAAAGGTAGGAAATATGGGGATTGTAAATATTTTATAATTTTATTTCCAAAATTGAAATTACTATGAATTTTGGAAGTCAAAAAGTGCTCAAAATCCATAGCCAATGTCTAAACTCTTCTACTTTCTGATCATTCAAGAACAACTTTCCCGCTCATTACTTCCTACTTTCTTGCTTTGAGACCTTCATGTACACTTCGGGACCTTAGTTAGTGCCAACCTTGAAAAGGAACAAAAAAACATTACAAGCTTTAGTTGGAAATATGTTTCCGGCCTTTGATTGAAAGTAGTTGCACCCTTGGTTGGATATAGATGATCCAACCTTATGCACGATTGCCCTTTACTTTAACTTGGCCATAGATTGATCAAGCTTGCTATTTTGAGTGATTTTTTTCTCTCTTCTATAGCTAGTGGAAATCTAGAACTCCGCCATTCATATTTTGAAAGATTACTATATAAGCAAGCCATAAATTGTTGAAAAAAAGAATTTGTAAGAGTTTTCTAAAAGTTAGTTCTTTATTGGAATTTCTTAATACATGTTCCCCAATTTGAAATGTATTGATCTTTTTTGAACTTATAGATATTTCTATCATCAAGAAAAGAAAAAAAGTGAAGTAAAAAGTGACATCAACTTGTGCAAAAGCCTCCTTGAATCAGAGCTATGCGGAATTGGATGCCCCAAAAAACATTTCTTCTACTCACACTATAATCTTATATTGTGCATGGTCAACACCTCCTTTTTTTTACTAAAGCATAATGAAGTAGTCAACCACTAGATCTTATTATAAAGTGYAATAAAATTTTCTTCTTTATTTTTTTTGGGGGGGGATTTGCTATAAATACAATACTTTTAGAGTGATTTTTGGTAAAACGTAGTCAAAGAACTTTAAATATTACCCCCGACAGGTTTTTGATTGTGTTTTCACCAAAAATGCTCCAAAACTACCATTTCTAGTACAAGTACCAAATTATAGAAAAAATAACATTTATGGGCACATATAACCATAGGATCTTGTAGTACGATGCTTTTAGAATATGTAGGAAAAGTTTCAGAAATTTCCACTGTATAGATTGCAAGATATAACGGTTTGAATTGACCCTCCAAAAAATGGGCTCTCCAAAAATCAACTCTCCAAAAATCAACTCACCTATACTTCACAAGGTCACATTTGAATGAAAAAATGTCCAAATTGGTGGTGCTTCTTTAGATCCATTCTTCAAGGCAAATTGGCTACATGCTTGAAAAATTAAGATAATTTGGAATTGTACAACATAGAGGAAAAAAATAGAGGATGATTCAAAATACTAAATTAAAAAAAAAATCCTATAAGAAAGAAGTAGAGAATGATTCAAAAACACTAAAATTTTAGTAATTTAGTGATGGAATTGAAAAATGTGGATTCAATGGTTGTAATGGTATGATAAAATATCTACATCTTAAGATTTTATTTTATTTTTTAATATTGAAAATTGAGTTAAATAAAGGACTTCAAATTTTATTTAGAGTAGAGAATTTATAATTGCTGAAAACTAAAACTCTTGTTTAGCTTTCATTTGATTGATCAAAATGGACTAATTCAAAGCTTTTCATGTAAATATAAATGTAAAAAATCAATTTTGGGTTTTTATTTTTTTTTTAAATTTTTTTTAAAGAATTTTTTTTGAATTGTAGAGACTACCCTTAGATCAATGTTCACAACCAAAGGTTGGCATTTGACTCTTTATCATGTGAAATTTACAATCATCCTCGAAATTACATTCTTTTTTTTGATAAGCATGTACAACACATTCTTTGCTTCTCTCTCTTTCATTTAGTTTTTACTTTGTTTTCCTCTAGCTTCTTATAATCTCCTATATAGCCCACTTCAATTGAACTACCTACAATTCGAGTTCTATTCAAATTACTCACTGCCAATGAAATACTATTTTGATCATCATATGCTAAAAATGCAAAGCCTTTGGATTTTCCAGTAGCTTTATCTTTGATAAGATTCACATCTATAACTTGTCCACATTGAGAGAATACGGCCCGAACATCACTTTCGGTGAGATCAAAATGGAGTCCCCCAACATATATGTACGTTGAATCCTTGTACTTGGCATGCCAAGATCCTTCATTAATGAAACCCATTGCTTGCTCTTTTATAGTCATCTTTTGATTATACTTCTCATCATTTAATGAATTCATGAAGATTGCCATTTCTTGCAACAATTACTTTCACACTCTTGCTTAACGTACAGTAAGATTTTGGATTAACGTACAGTAAGATTTTGGATTAACGTACAGTAAGATTTTGGATTAACGTACAGTAAGATTTTGGATTAGCGCAATAAGATTTTGGATTAGCGCAATAAGATTTTGGATTGGCATACAATAACATTTATCTTTTTTTCTTTTAAATTTCCACAAATGAAATGGAGTTTCATTGCTTACAATAAGATTTTGATTGGCGTACAATATTGAAGTCAAATCACAAGCGCAAGTGTCTAATTCCAGCTTATTTTAGGCTTGGTACACTGAAATTAATGAAATGTGATTGTCATTTATACTTTGAGAATGCATTTAGTCACTAGACCCGCAACCTTTGGAAGGTAACTTAGCTTAGGCACCCCCAAATGGGACCCCCAGAATAGCACCCGCAGAATGGCACTTGACCTTAAAATCGCCATCTTGAGACTGGGTACATCTTCAAAACCAATTATGTATATGTGTGGAAGAAGCGCTTTTAGAAATAAACTTTGACCCTCCATAACTTTTGCATATTGTATCCAAATGGCGTGTTCTTTGGTGCATTGGAATCTCCTTTCACTTGCCAACAAGACAATGCGAAATTTTGAATAGACTAATACTAGTAACTAGATACAGTACCAATTTGTGGCACTTTTGGGTGTACATCCACCTTAATTAACTATTGAAATGTTCATGTGTTGAATTTTGGCAATCTAGCCTTTAGTCCTTAGATGGTAAGCTTGGGTTGGCTTGCATCATAGGGATAAAAGAAAAACATGCCATGCCATATGCCTAATATGCTATATAAATTTGAAATCCAAAAGGACCAAGACACATTTTGAACAAAATTTGCCAAGAATTGTGATTTTTTAGGATAATGAGGGAAGACTAAGATAATTATGAATTTTTACGTAAAAGACTCTTCATAGGTCATTACTTAAAATCTTATCTCTAGGACTATACTTAAAACACCCCTTTCTCTTATAGTGTATAAGTGTGGAAAATATTTTGTTCTGGAATGTACACTATCGATGTGGAAGTGCAAATGAAAGTCGTATTAGGTTTAATTATCTTCTATTGGGCCTTGGAACATTGTTGAGGCATCCAAGAATATAGGTTCAAAGAACATCTTTATTGTAAGTTATGGAAGAGTGGCCACATCATCTTTTAACCCTTGGAGGTCTTTGACTATGCTTTCACCGAAAGCGCTCCAAAACTGCCATTTCTAGTGCAAGTACCAAATTTTACAAAAAAAAACATTTCAGAAAATGTAACCGTAGGATCTTGTATCAAAATACTTTGGGAAGATGTGGAAAAAATTTAAGGTTTTTTCACCATGAGGATTGCAAGATATCTGCGTTTAAAGTGACAAAAATCCTTTTTTGGAGCACTTGCTACCTAAGAGCATCTACACAAGGGAACAAGGAAATGAACATTGCAACCATACCATGCCATGTAATAGTTGCAAGGCTAGTTCTCCTTGGTAATTTGACCTTTATTATTTGATAGTTTAAAAGCCCTTGTAGCCCCATAGAACTTGCTTCTTAAGGTGATGTAGTAACACTAACCCTTCTAAAAGTTTCAATTTGTTTGGCTTGAAGCCTAGTGATGACATTGGGTTTTGGGGGTCCTTCACTCTCTACTATAACATAAGGGGTTGGTTTGAGAAATTTGGAAGCTATTTTCAACTATTTTTGTTAGATGTAGGGCAAAAGGTTAAACATGTGGAGCATTGTAGTTTTGAGTGTACTATGACAAGAATTTGAAAAGTCCTACATTGAAAAATTCTGAAGTCTTTACAAGCGGGATTGAAGAAGAAGCTCGGTTGCATCAAACTCCTTATAGGGATAGGGACAATATTCTACAACCCAATTGAGATGTTCTAAGCCTTTATAAACAATGAAAAAATTAAACCTGATCTACTATACAGCCAAAGCAACAACAAAGCATCCATACCTTATGGTAGGCTGTTTTTTTTTTGTTGTGTTGAGATCTCCCGGATTGTGCATCCTCCAATCGCATTCTTGGTATAGTCGGAAAGCCTTTGGTGAAGAGGGATGCATGGGCTTTGTTTTGTGGTGTTTGGACCTTCTTTGTGAAAGTTATCAAATTTCAAAGTTTCAATGAATCGGTTGGTGATGGTTTCCTGGTGGTGCTCCGTGTGGGACTGCATGGCCCCTCCTTGCGACTCGCCCCGCGTACTGTCCTGTTTGGTCTTGTGTGTCGGATTTGGAGTTGGGTTTCTTGCCAGCTAGGCCACTTGTGGCTAACAGTATTACTCTGTTCTCTTGCAATGAAATTCCGTTTCATTTGTGCCAAAAAAAAGAGTTTCAATGAATCCAAAAATTAGAAAGTTACTTTGACTTTTATTTTGACTGTGGCAATGACACACGGCACCCTATGCTCACGTCCATGCTCACGAATTTTATGGCAGGCTCATTCATTTATGCAGGTCATGCTACCAGAGTCAGTCCTACGACCTTCTTCTTCTTCTTTGTGAAAAGGTCTGCGGTCTGCCCCAGCCCGCGGTCTGCCCCAGCCCGCGTTCTTCCCGCTTCCAACGTGCGCCTCCTCCTTCTTCTGTTCTTCAACAGCTTCCTTCAATTCCACTGAAACATCTGTGTCGGAAGCATCCATGTCATCGTCACCAAACGTCATTCTCTCCAACACTCTCGCTCATTCTCTCTCGGTCTTCGCATCTCGCGCAGTCGCGCGTGTCTCTTTGAGGTGTCAGGACCGAACTCAACGTTACAAATGCCACCAGTATCAAGCCAAGGCAGCACTGGGAGTGTGGGGTGTGGGGATGGTGTTGTTGGTGATGCTATTCCATGTAATTTCGAGCTATTTCGCCATCTAGAGCGCCGTCCAATGCCAGAGCCTTACACATGTTTGGGTACGCCACCATCATCCTCAAACTCTGTTGAAGACAGCAGCTCTCAGAAGAAACGGTCAGTTGGTCCGGAGGACGGAAGATCCGGTAGTAGGAACGTGAGGGCTAAGCAGGAGGGGGAGGGGCATGAGCAGCCAAAGCTGTTTGATTTTTTCAATCAATCCAAACTTCCTTCTCCTGCTTTGGTTCCTTGCGCCTCACGTCCTATTTTGAGCGCTTCTGTGTTTGCAGATGCCCGCAAACTTGACTTTGGTGGTTTGGAGCCAACTAATCTACCCTCTGATCATTCATCAGAGTTTATTGTTCCGAAGTCTGAGGGCAGTGGGGGACATCGCAAGGAGTGTAAGTTTCGTTTTAAGGAATGTGCGCTTCTGGGGTCAGAGTTTCCAATGATTGACCCAGACTGGATCCATGCTTTTGGAGAGCTCTCGTTCACCAAACGATTCCTCATCTTGGACCACTGTAAAGAGTAAGAATCTAAACCCTTAATATTTTMAGCTAAAATAGAAATTCAACTTTAAAAGCTAGCATTCGATTATAGTAGCTTTCATAAGACATTTTTAACATTCGAAAATGTGGAATATGATTTCTTCTTTTTATTAGTACATTCTGCTATCTTCATTTCGTTATGTTCAGTGAAACAGTTCCTAATTGGTTTTATTTCAACTCCTACCAATATGGATGGGGCCAATCTCGGCCATCGGGCACAGTTTACTGGCTCGATCCCAGTTTAGGGGAAAACGGCGTTCAAAACTATTTTGGTCTACAGCTTGCATCCTTTTCATTTGTGAAATGCCAACCTTTTTGCGTTTGTTCTCTTTCTTAGCGACCGAATAAGTACACGTCTTCTAGTGGATATTGGTGAAAACATCGATTGAACTGTGCAGGCCAGAGGGATTTCCATCTATGGAGGAGCTGACGGCCTTCAAAAATATGGAGGTCGATGTGGTGGATAATCGGCTTTTTCACCGAGCGAACCGGGATTCCCACATTGCCATGGTGCGCATTCCTAATTCATTTGTAAGATCACAATGGTTTGTTCTGTTCATTCTTACTTGGTCTTACAAGCTGTTTGTGTGTAGAGAGATTGGTCTAAGTTGAAAGAGGGACAGTTAGTATTCACCTGCAATGTGAGACACTCCGGCAAATGCGAATTTTCGGTGGGTATTCTCTCAACCAATGAATTGTCTTTAGTGTTTCGCATCATGGATCTTAGTGCTTGTTTTTCTCAAATGTTTTTAGTTGAGATTGTTTCAAAGCATGCTGCAATGACGCACACAGTAATCCTTTGTGACCGTCCTGCTTGTTGAGCTGTTCAAAGTAGGTGATTCTGTCGAATGCTTTGACCAAGATTTCAAGGTTTTTAAATGATCAATTTGAATAATCACATTGCGAAAAATAAATTTCATATTGGGCCAAATTTCATATTGGGCCAAATTTCATGTCACCAGAATATGTGATGAACATTGCATGTGCCGGTCAAGAATCGAATGAAATTGAACGAAAGAAATACGACCCACCGAAAAGTGCTAAAAGGAAAACATTAGTTTTTTAGAGTTTTAGTCCGTGGAATTCACAGGTAAAATTTTTTTATGGTTTTCACAGGGTCCGAGGTTTGAAAACGGGAGCACACCACTGCAGCGCGCATTTCGCCCGGAGAATGTCCTCAGGGTCAACTTTGAAGACACCGCACATACAAACCACATGATCTTAGACCGGTACAGATGCCTCGGTATMCACGGTATTCATTGTGGCCTGAAGAAATTCGTTTTCTACGGTATGCTAGCCAGACCTATGTATCGTTCTAAGCCTGACTTTGTAGGGTTTCGATCATGAGTCGAGACTTCCCTTGAACTGTGAGTATTACAGCTGTTAATGAATCTTGAAGTATGTCATCTCGTACAAGTCCGAAGTATTTGGATTACTTTTCAACCCCCATGGACCTCTATYTCAAAGAGTACTCAATTCCCTTGATTTTGAGATTCGTATGCCACGTTCGCTTTATTTCTCCTCTCGGAGCACTGGAGCGTGCGCCGAGAACCTGTTGAACCTGATAATACTTTCGATTGATTCGATCAAGCATTCGACGCAGGGTGTGAATATAAGTTATCTCAGAAATGAATGTTTCCAAGATTTTGATGCACATTACACCATGAGTCTCATTGTGAGTTTTGTTTCAAWCTTGTGTGCAGCATATAAGGATGCTGATTCTAAGAAGAAGCAAGGAGTTTCCAAGAAATCAACGTATGGYTGCCGGAGTGTGTTTCTTGCCATCGATTCCTTAGCACCGGCAGATACAAAAGACATCTTCAAGAGATTCAGAAGTATCGCCGAAGCGCGAAGCTACATCATGCATCCCACTGTGCCGTCTTTGGCCAAGGCGATTTCAAGGTACCAATATAGAAATATCTTTTGAGTGGGTGTTGAAACAGAGTTCCTTGTTTCTATATTCTAATCCTTCGATCACGGTAATATGGAGTAGATTTAATTTTCAGGAGAAATATCCTCTCATCTGAAATTGAGGACACCCTTAATCGAGATGAAGTTACGTTTTTTTTTATATTGCAATGCTTAACTTGAAATCTATACACTCAGCTACTGCTAAAATCTCTCTCTAATTGCAAACTCTGTAATTGCACATACCCTGTACATCCAGCGAATCTCTCATGCTAGTTTCCAATCTGATTCGGCAACTTCCACCGGTCTACATGTGACCACAGGTCAGACTGCATTTAGATACCGAATTTTACCCCCCAGGCTGTGCAATTAGAATGGGTTGAGTTTCTTTTGAGAGCAACTTTTAACGGTTTAAGCAACGAAGCTTAATATGATTTCCGAGTCTGTTATTTATGTGGCGACTGAGTCAGTATTACTAATGACAAGCGGGATGTTAATTTTGCGTCAAGAACTGACTTTCAGGTTGGCTGTGATGCTTAAGGCCCTTCTTCGACTAATCTGTTCGTCTACAGGCTGCAGCTTGCGTTATCGCAAACAACTCAGATGCCACTGGACTCTGATCAAGTTCACGTGGAATATATCGATGACATCCCTTGCCAGGTACCTTTTCCTCTCTTTTCTCTCGGAGTGTTTTTCTTTTAGTCGGATCAGAGAGGACTTGCGAAATGGTGCTCATGGTTCTTTTACACTATAATCRTAATGTCCAAGTGCTGAATAACTAGTTAATGTTTCTACTTGAATCTTATGCCAGGATGAAAATGGGAATGAAATGAAGGATTCGAACAACAAGCCTTTGATTCATACGGATGGTTGTGGATACATCTCGAAGAACTTGGCTGCAATGATCCAAGGCATAGTGATTAAGGGTGTCAAGCGGCAAGAGAAGACTGATSTAAAAACTAMRCAGGTACTACAGAAGATTGTGTCAATCTCTTGGTGGATCTTTGAACTAATGCATGATTTCTCATTTTCACCWCTTCTTTTTCACATTTTCCAAATTTTCAYTTTGGAMCTGAMAMWTATGCCATAATGAAGTCAAACAAAAAGGTTTTTAATTTGATTATAGAATTTTGCCTTGGTTTCAGATTTGGACTTCAGAAATTGAAGTTCAAACTTATCTTTTTATTTCTCTTGATTATGAATGATACTTCGAATCTTAGATTAGATTGCTTTGAATAAAATTCATTGAACCATGCATTTAGAATGAAAAAACACCACAATATGGAACAAAATCTCATGGATTAAGTGAATAACCAACGTTTGTCGACTTTCTGAAAACACATTCGGTTTTATTTATTTCTGTGATTGGGCAGCTCCAGAGTATTTTTGTATAGGATATGTTGTAGGTCTATGAATTGACAGAAACTTTCATCACTGTGTGGCACTAAGTGTGAGTTTTTTGACTTGAGAAACCCTTACGTTCGTCTGGTCATTTGTTAGGAATTCAATTCAATCGACAATCCCTTGTCCAATGCAGGAATATCCTTTGATGGTTCAAGTTCGGGGATTCCACCAAGGCAAKGTCTGGAAAGGTGTCCATGTTGTCAACCTCAAGGTAAGGTGTGACACCACTAGTCTGTTGGCATGGRGTCTTGTGCAATGGAGAGTGAAAGTGGTCTTTGGAAGTGAACTTGAACTTCATATGCTGAGTGATTAAAAGAATTGTCACATCATCAAACTTTTAATTGTGTATATGTAATGGCTTGCCCCATTTAGATCCCAGACAATACAATCCAAGTGCGGCGTTCCATGTTGAAAGTGAAGCGTGATGATATGCTTCGCTCACCCACTTTCAATTCTTTGGAGCTATGCAATACCAGGTATATTCTACRCTGCTCTTACAAGAAGTCCTCGGTTCTTGGTCACTGTTGTAAGCTAACAACTCGTCAAAGAAAACTGAACCTATTTTCCTATTATGACAACGACATTATTTATTTTTAATGGCCTTGTGAGCAAATTGAGAGACTTTTTCTTCGCAGTTTAACTTGGAGAGAGGCTGAATAATCTGAGAAACCATTGCCTTTGGGCCAAATAATTACAGGAAACTACTGCTTTTGGGTCAGAGTTGCATTTAGATGTTTCTACAGTGATACCAAGTTTGCAGGTCGCACTAACCCTGATAAATATGAAACCCTGCATTTCATTTGTGATAATGCATTTTAGTTGTGGTAATGCAGCCGAAAGCCCTCGGACGCCAGATTATTCCAGCACTTGATTCTCCTTCTTAGGCGTGGGGGTGTGAAAGACGAAGTCTTTCTTAGTTATGTGGAAGCAGCTGTAGACAAGCTCAAGGAGTATTTTACAACTCCTCATGAGGCACTACGTGGTAATTGTCCACTTCCTTACAGCTTTGCTACATGATTGAGCCGACATATTCTCCTAGTATTCTTAGATCTCTGTAATTAAAATACTTTTCATCTCAATTTCATCATATTGGTCATAAAGAAGGTCTGTCTCTTGAAGATTCAAGCATCACTTTCGATGACTCAGAAGGAATTTGGACGAAACATTGGTCTGAAGCACTCTGTTTACCATCTGKATATGAATGTCAGAGAGGTCTTACTGTAAGCTGCTCTTTGGGGGGTTCCAATTTCATTGAACCCTGGCTGATGAATAATGTTAATAGTTTAGTCTTGGAATTTTGGTTTCCTTGCTTTTGCTTTAAGTTCAATTTGTATGAAGAATTTGCTTTGCTCCTTATCAGATCTTCGTTGGTGAGGGCAAGTCTGAAGAGCAGAGATTCAAGGAAGCCTCTGCCATCTACGCAGTGGTGTACGAAGATTCAAAGAGCAAAGAATTGAATCACCAAACTTTGCAATTTGCCTGGAAAGTGGCCGGTTCAGAGCTTTGTTCAATTTATTCCAGAAAAACAAGCAAAGGGTCCATGTGCTTGGCTCGGGAAAACCTCGGTTTCTTCTTCTCAAGGCAGTAGTTATTCAGTTGCTACAAATTTTCTTCCATGGGTTAAATTTTTGAGAGACTTTAGTGACTACCCATGATTTTCTTGACAGAGATAGTTGAGACAAATCCAGGGAGGATTTCCCATTGTAATTATACACACACAATTATTTCCTTGCAGGAAACTTATTCTGAACTCACCACCACATTAATTGCAGTTTGAGTCACAGGTTATACCAAATCATTGGACTAGGTAACCTTCGAGCCGCCGGGAGGTGGCGAGAAGGTTACACGACATAACTAGCTCTGTCCGTGGATGAAAAGTCTTGTAACCTTTATGGATGAATATTGTATGATTACAATCAAATTATCCTGCTCGTGGATGAAATACGTTCGACCAGGCCGACGCACACAATGAGAGCTGGTTACAAATTAATTTTTGACTAGAGTTGAGGTATCCGCTACCGAACTGAGTGCAATAGAACCTCCGTTACACAATAGGTCCCGGACCGGTCTGACATACTAGTTTACAGAGGTTTATTGGCTAAGAGACGGTCAGATTTAGTCACAACCTTTGTAGTGTGGCCCAGTCCGGGACCGGTCTGACAACATTGGTTTATAGAGGTTTATTGGCTTATAGAGGAGCAACTTAGAGAGGTTCTACTAAATGAGCTTTGGAGGGCATGACATCATCTTACCACCTATAGTACTCTGTGAATGGTTTTTTGTACTTTGGATGAGTGTATGGTTGTAGGATGGAAAAGAACATTTTTCCATCCCATTTTTGTGGGGAATTGGTTCAATTTATTTCTAATGAATAGTATTGGAAACTCTGTCCCTCATCATGGTGTTCTATATTTCTCAAAAGAAAGAAGATGCTTAATCTACAAATCTCCTTTGTAATGTTCTTTGTCCAATTTTTGGTCTTTACTTTAGATGTGAAATTTATCCATGAAAATTATACTTTTTGACGTGACATTTTCCCTTTTGTGACCTAGTAAAATTGATTGGTAGTCTTTTTTATTCCCAAGTTTATTGGTTATCCTTTAAGTTGGTGAAGTTGCAGAGACGGCTATGGCGTGACRAATCTCATCACCAAAATGCATCAGCCGCTCTCCTCACTTCGCATTCCACCCCACTCTGCAGTGCCGTTTCCTTTCCGACCGCCACCGCCATTGTCTGAGAAAACATTTGTTGTTGCGCATTCGCCGAATTGCAGAAGTAATTTTCGTGCACAACAGAGGACAATTGTGATTTCCAGAGGTGGAGAGAAGCAGAAGCTCCGATCCCGAGGTGGAATCAAATGCGGAGACGAAGCAAGGGCGCCCGTGGAGACAGGGAATGCCTGGGAGACCGACCTCGCAGATGAAGATGTGCGCGTGCTGGCGAAATTCCAATCCTTGTATGTTTCCGCACTTTGGGGGGGGATGTTTAGGGCTTGATGATAAACCCTAATTTAATCTCAACTGGGACTTTCTCGTGATCAACTTCGCTTTGAGTTTCGGCAGCTAGTATGTGACTTTCTCTTGATCGATTTTGCTTTGAATGTGAGCAGTTAATACGAAACTTTAATTTGATCGATTTTGCTTTCAGTTTGAGAAGCTATTATGGAAATTTCTGTAGATCGATTTTGCTTTAAATTTGCAGTGTTCGTTGCTGAAAAGAAATTCTGGTGGTCAATAAATTTGTCTCCATCGGAATTCTATTATTTTCTCAATCAATGACCAAGTATATTGGTCATTTTAGAACCATGAATTCTTGATCCTTGGGGGTTGAGTCTCAATGATATTGGTCATTATTTTGTGCTTGCGGGTTGAGTGTCAGTGAACTTGGTCCTTTAATGGTTAAGTCTCATTTGAATGCCGAAGGTTTAGCGCATCTTCTTGTGCAATCCCTAGGAGTAAAGAATGCCCCGTGTGGATGCCTTCTTAGGTACAATTTTGTGCAGGTTTTGGAGGTTTCGAGAAGAGCGGACCATTCCCTGGCTGGCTGTCGTTTGCTTCTGCTGGACCGACCTGGCAATATCCAAAGTGTGTACAATCCTTACAAAGTGATAACAGATTCCTACTATGACGTCTTTGCGACGCTGCCTCCTCTACTTCCAGATGGCCCTGTGGGCATTCTGGGACTGGGAGCAGGGACTTCTGCGCGCATCCTCCTCCATTTCTGGCCCCAAGTTGAATTGCATGGTTGGGAACTCGACCCTGCCGTTGTTATGGTTGCCCGGAAGTTTTTTGACCTAGCAGTGCTGGAACAAGGCAAGCCGCCTGACAGACGAGCCTCTGTGTTTGCATTGGAAGAGGATCCAGCTATTCTTCCAGGTATTTTGTGGAACCTGAGCTTTGATTAAGAGAAGTGCCCTTCAATTGTGAAATTGAAACCCAACACAAGTTGCTTCATAATTTTTGGAGTTCTGCTGAATTAGCAATGAATTTTCAAAGTCATCATGGCATCTTTCTCAAACCCATGCACTATGCTTAGCCTGACTTTCCTAATCTTGCATGAAAGCTACTGTCTATGTCCGAGCGAAATCATAGCATGTGACAGTTTTCATTGCTAAGATTATTACTTGAATGACATTGAATGGATTTATAGGTGCATGGTTTAAGGAGCCAAGTGGAATTAGGACGTCTACTTAGATGAAAGACAGTCAAAGCTATCTAGTTCTGATTTTTAGGATGCAGTATATGTTCGTAGGTTAACTGTGACTCCGACTGGCGTGCAGATATTTGGAGGGAGAATGATTTGAACGACATTGGGAGATTAGTGGTGCATGTTGGTGATGCCCTTGGTTGTGAAGCGCCAACAGAAGAAGGCTTTGCAGGACTCATAGTTGACATGTTTTGGGATGGAGCCGTGATTCCTGCACTTCAACAGCCTCAAACATGGCAGCGGCTGCGGCAACACCTGAAACTAGGAGGCAAGTAACAAACATCCCTGATTAGATGGTCTTTCTGAAAAGAAAATAATTATGTGGTTCATTTTGACATGCAATGATCCTCAACTAGATATTTAGAATCACACAAAGATCACAATTCCCTTGTCAAGCATTATTCCTATTATTACGCAATTGAGCATTGTTCTTACATTACCTAATCTTATGTTAAATGTTATTAGAAGTTTAGAGAGGAATCTATAGTCTCTTCTTATGCACTTTTTGGACATCATACAAACAAACTATGCATTTTTTAAAGTGCTGAAAATAGGTGTACCTAAAAACGACCCTAAGTTTACATTTTAAGCAAGGGGTTTTTAGAAAGGAGTGCTTAGAAAGGAGTGCTGGTCTTTGCCACCCCGAAGCAGAGACCCGTGTGAAAGGAGCCTTTTGGAAGTCATCTCTTCCGAATCCGAATCCAAACCTGAAAGCTTCAAACCTCCTGGTTGCAGCAGCAAGCCCACCTCCAGTGGTGCAGCAGCTATGGCGGCCCTTATCCTCGCCATCGCCGTCATCCCAACGAATTCCACTTCCAATTCTCCTTCTAAACCCTCACCACCCCACTTCCCCAGCACCTCCCCATCTCGTAAARCCTTTTTCCCTTCAAGAAACTCTAAAGCTCTTCCAGTGCGAGCTGCCAAGAAGAACGGCGACCAGGAGGAATCCAAGCCTTCGTTCTCGTTAGGTGATCAGTTGCTGGACTACATTGAAGGTGCGTGGGCGCCAAAAATCTCATCAATTTCTCTGTTGTAGGATTCCGTTAAGAATTTGAATTTGGTGAAGCTCGGCATGTGGGGTCATTCAATGTCTGTTCCATGTGGAGCGAATATGTATTAGTGGTGCACAGTCAGGTGGGAGGGGCAGCGATGGTCACATTCTTGATAATGTGGTGAATTTTGAGTGCGATTGTCCTCTTCWGGTTGTGGTGAATGGTTCCTTTGAAGAAATTCATGGATTTGTGAGTGTGTTTGAAGCTTTCAGCTCCAGATTTCGAATYGCAAATTTTAACCCGTGAAACACCGAGAGACGAAATTGTTGTTCATTTGTTTTTCTGCAGTGGTTTGTTAGCTTATTTTTGGAATTTCTGCAGTGGTCGTGTGGAGAATTTCTTTTTATGTGTGTTCCATGAGGAAAATGCAGCAGTTGTGTACATTTCAGAGGTAGGGTTCCTTGAGAAATACTCGTTCATTCTTGATAATGTGGTGGATTTTTTGCGTGTGACTGTCCTGTTCCGGTTGTGGTGAACGGTTGTTTGAAGAAATTCATGGATTTGTGAGTGTGTTTGGAGCTTTCAGTTTCAGATTTCTCAGTTGCAGGTTTTAGCCCGTGAAGGACGAAGAAATTATTCGTGCTAATTTTTTTTGGCAGTGCTTTTCACAGTATTTTTGAGTTCGTCATGTGGAGAGTTTCTTTTTTGTGTGTGTTCTTTGAAGAGAAGATAGTCGTGTTCTTGAATGTTTGCAGGCGGTCCTAAACTGAGGAAATGGTATGGTGCTCCTGATCAGCTGCCCAAGGATGGTGGTGACGGYGAACTAGACGAAGATGTGAAAGGTGATTTAACATGTCAAAATTACATTTTACTTTACTCCGAGCCTTGAATGTGCTTTGGTATGAAAATCATTTCTGTACTGTTTGGTGCACTCAACAATGCTCCATTCATGGCTGTAAGGRCCAAGAATTATGATGCTTTAGTATTAATACGGTTCTCATGAGCTACCTTCATTAATGCTTGTTGGATATGGGCACATGACATCACTTCTATGACTCCAGTTCCCATTGAAGAGGAGGAAGGACCTCGTGATGCAGTGTTGGTCACAGATGCTGATAGTGAAACTGGCCAGGTACTCAAGGATTCATGATTTGAAGTCAACCAATTTCACTGATCATATTGTTAAAACCATGATTCAGATGGGCCCAAATCTTATACCAACAGATTCAGTGAAAAACATTGCATTATATTGACCAAAAAATAAGTAAAACTGAACGAAGGAAACTACTTCAAATTCGAGTTCAAATTACATGAGATTCCTCATGTGGCTTACTCAAAACTGCTTAAAATAACATGAGATTTGATTTGGGCCTCTGGGTTCTTTAGGGTTAAAAGCAGGATAGGCCTATAATCATATTGTAACGTTTTTTTTTCTTCACTTCTGTTTATGACATTGTGAAGTCTTTGTGTGGTTCAAGCAATTAACGTCAGGAYCAACGTGGACTGTAGCTTCTGGTGCTCGCACTAATACTGAAGAGAATGCGTGTTCGTGCACTCGTACGAGATGCAAAAGCTGCAACCGCTGCATTCGGTCCTTACGTGGAGGTACTTTGACAAACTTGGGAAACAATTCCTGGAATGAGCTGATGTGCCTTGGTTTTCACAGTGCATCATTGATTGACACTCGGTTTTTTTGGGGGATGGGGATGTATTGGTTAACAGCCTGTTGTAGGAGACGTAGGTGATCCAACAAGCCTGAAAAAAGCGTTACTTGGGGTACGAGCAGTCATTTGTCCAACCAAGGTAACTCCCCTGAATTTGATGATCTCTGTACAGGTTGGTTAGGCTGACACCGCACAACAGGCAACACGCAGCAATGAAACTATGGAAATGGGTGAGGGAAAAGATGATATGTCACTCTCCTTAGAGTAGTTATGAGTTGGCACAATATTTTTCCAAAAATCTTGGTCTCCAATAAGGTGGGTACACCCAAAAGCGCCACAAATTGGTACTGTGTCTAGTTACTATTATTGGGGGTGATCAGAATTTCATATTGTCTTGTTGGCAAATGAAAGCACAATCCAATGCACCAAAAAAACGCAGCATTTGGATACAATATGCAAAAGTTATTAAGGGTCAAAGTTTGTTTCTGAAAGCGCCATCTACAGTCTGTGTAGATGACTGATTTTAGAAATGTACATGGATTGTAGATGACGCTTTAAGGTCAGCTGCGCTTTTGCGTGTACGCACCTTAGAATTTTTTGTTTTCAATTGACTGCCATTCTAGTCCTTATTCAGTCTTTTTACTTAGAGCTACGCAATTCCATTCCCTTTTTATGGAACGTGCCGTTTTCTACTAAGTCGTTTTCATATGTTCTAATAGTGTGCCTATATTGGGTCCATACTTTGTTGGTCAAAAATAGTTTGTGAGTAACGTTATGGCATTGTTTAAACTGTAAGTGGAAAGCCTAAATAGGGAAATCAATGCAGTGTAACGCCCGGTACTTGTTTCTTGTCTCTCCTTTGTCTTGTCATCAGTACTAATTTTTTTCAATCCTAAATCCAAGCCTTCTAGTTTTMTTCCAGTTGCTGGAAGTATGGTTTTGTGCACCTTCTCTAGTGATCTTCATGTGCTCTCTCTTATCTTTATCTTTTTTGAATCATCTTCTTAAAAAAAATGATTTAATTAAATTAAACAAAAACTTAATCAAGGTCAAACTATTACGCAAGACTTCCYCTTTTGCACGAAATTCCAAGGATGAACGCTTGCATTTCTATTTAAAATAGTAGGATTTTTTATCATCCATCAACCTCTTTTGGATTCTACATTCTTATATAGTTGATAGGGTTGCATGTTCATAATATTATTAACCAACCTAAACCATTCCCCCTTGAAAATTGGGATAATCCTTGGAACTCTTTGCAAACATTTTAATTTGCAAAGAGCTCTTGGCTAGCTGGGAGGTTTTAAYACTAGTGTCATTGGTTGGTTAGGAAGTTACCATGTTAGGGGGGGCTTGCTTTTGGGAGCGTGAGCAAAAAAAAAACCTTGATGTGGATAATAATTTTATGTGTGGAGACCGGTTTATGATACAAGTAAAACCTCTCTTAGTGCATGATGTCATGACTATTCACTAAGAGAGATTTATGCAATAAGAGAGGTGTAATAATGGCCACCTAACTAATGTTCACTCTAAATACACTAAGGGAGAGGCACTTAATGGCATCCATGTACCCAATGCCGTCCCATTCTACATAGCATAATCATTTCAGACTATTAATGTAAGTAGGTAGTACATGACTTATTTCTTTGACCTAAAATAACAAGCAGTCTACAGTCCCACTATGTTTACCTTCTAGAATGAATGCATGACCTAGAAAAGGACGGCATTGGGTACATGGACGCCATTGAGACCCTCTCCCTTAGAGCATCTGCAATCGATCTTGGAAAATCCATTGTATCGGTACTGTATAGGGTGGTTTGTCATTTCTAATTAAAAACTAGCTCCAATGCAATCGGGAAGGGGCCCTCCACTTTCACGGTCTCGGTATGATACCACTCGTTATCGGCAAATTTGGAAAATGTGAAGGGTCCCGCTAGTTGGCTCGGTGTAATAATAACCATTGTTGTCAAAGCTTTTCAAGCATTGGTATGTGTGTTAATCAATGCAATCCTTCCTCGTTTTCATGGAAAGTCTTTTTATAATGGAGATTCTTTTCTTTCTTTCTTTTTATAATACAAAAAAGTCCATTTGACGTTTGGATTGACGGCTTTGCATTGGGTCATTTTTTCCAAAAAAAAAGCTGGTACTGTGCAGACCACGAGGAGTGGCCCTTCATCTGCAGTTGCTTGCTTGTATGCCGCTGCTTGCATTGCAGATGCTCTTACGCATTTTGAATTTTTAGAAGTGCTTCAAATTGGGCCCACCTACAAACTCCATAATTGACATTTATGCATTAAGTGAGGACACACCACGAGAAGTTCTACATGTATATACGTGACTATTTGTGTGAGTATTTGGGCATGACTGGAATACAATTGAAAATCCAAAATGTACACCACATAATGTAAGACAACCCATTGCGGTTATTTCATAGTGGTCACCTATGAAGTAATTTGGGTAGTTTTTTTCAATTATATATCCTTTGAAGTGTACTTCAAGTATCAAAAATTTGATTTTGAAAAAAATTAAATCTAATTTTTTATTGAAGATTTAACGATGCTAGTGTACGAGCATGTATAAAGTAGATTTCCTACAACCATTGGAGGTGCTTATAACATAAACATCTATAATATACATATCTATAATTATAATTATACTTTGATCATGAAAGTTTTTTTTTAAATATATATACCTACTACATAGGTGTATAGTCTTTTAGGCTCATAGGCTCATGCTCCTAGACTCACATATTGATAGTAATCTTCAATGATTATGCATGTTATGTCCATTAGCTTCATATTTTTTTCATGACCTATATTTTAGATTTGACTTGTAAAATTGGATTGAAACCCTTCAAATCATGTTTACAATTATAACACTCTTGATGAAATATTATAATCTTTCAATCACGTGATATTATCGATGTTTTTTTTAAAATACTATATTAAATAAAGTTTGAATTCATATGGTTGCAATTTCAAAATATTAATAAAACTAATCAAAACATGAAATATTTGTTTAGTTTTGAGCAAACTCCAAGAAGTTAAAAAATAACTGACCTTTGGGGCATTTGGAGGGTAAGGAAAATTGATTTAGTCCTAGTAGTTCTTAATTTAGTTTTGTTTGTAAAAAGAATAACAACTTGTTTCCATTTTACATTATAAATAAAATCCACCCTACCCAATCATTGAGGAAGGGGGAGGAAGGGGGAGGGAGGGGGGCAAGCAACTAAAACAATATCTTCCAAATTTCTTGAATTGAACATAACATTGTTAACCAACCCTTGTGTTTAAAGTAAAACAACCCATTGTGGTAAGAATTGGAGTAGGCCCCATTGTGGTCAAAATTGTAATGGTGGTGTACATTTGAGTTTTTACCATTTAGAGATTGGGATAATTCCTCCCACGATTTTTGGGATGAATTTAGTTTACTCTACTGAGTGTCATTGGCTAGCTAAAAAGTTGCAAAGTTAGTGTCATTGGGTGAGTGGGAAGTTGCAATGTTGTAGGACTTTGAGCCCGCGCACATGCCCTCCAAAACAGTGGGTGCCGGCGGTTTTCGTTGTACTCCGCTTGGCGGGTTGGCGGAAACGGCCCCAGTGGAAATGAGACCCAGTGGCGCCTGCACCAGTCCGCCAGGTGGGGCCAACCCGGTTTAGACTGAGTTTTCTCTGAAACTTTACACTAACTGTGACCCTCCTTCACCCGACGTGGTAGGGCGTGGCGGAGCTTCATGTGCGCAGGGAGCTCCTGGATGGCTGGTGGCGTAACCGAGGACAGAGCCCCAACAAACCCCGGCCTGCCACCTGGCCAGGCGGATGGCGGGTGGCGGGGCTTGAAAAGGCCATGTGCGTGGGGTGTTTGTTTGCTTCATGGAGGAGACTCCGCTTCCAACGTTGGTTAATAATGTTATAAATCAAAAGTGAACTTGAGTACCGGTATGGTGAATTCCATTTACTAAGGTAAATAAGGTAAATGAGGCAAAGATGATTTGTGGTCATCATTCATTATAACACGCCATCTTATCAACATGTGAGTGACTGGACATTAATTTTTAAAAGTTTTGATTTTTTTTTTCATGCTATTTATTATTACAGGAAGAAAGGTGTCATGTTTGAGAACATGGGAACGGCAGTGCTCTCACTGATCCCACCACCGAATGTGCAGTTGGCATGGMCAGGGAAAGAGCTCACACACGACTTCTGAGTTGAAACAGCAAAAAGATAAGTTTGACAAATAATAAGAGTGTGACGAGAGTCTTTCAACTGCTGAGTGAGTTTTATAATAATTAGAAAAAAAACTATTTGTTGCACCATGTGTAAGGTAAGACAACCCATTTTGGAGTTTGGCCTCACGCTACTGTTGAACTTTTTCAATCCTAGCAACTTATTATTTGTCAAAGATAATCAAATTTTTAGAACTGAAATTCATTTTGGGAAAAAGAGTCTTCAAATTAGTTAGATGTTAGGAGATACAAAAACTAAAAACCACAAARTATAAGTGGGTTTTACATTTATTCCTACGACAAGAAAAAAAAAAAAGTAACCAAGGGAGGACCAAGGCACATTTTAGGCAGAAATTGTCAAAAACTGCCACTTTTTAGGGCAGCAAGAAAAAACTATTTTTTTTTTTTTTTTTTCAAAATTCAACAACACAAATTTGTACTAGAGTTCTTTGGGAATGTGTGGAAAAAATTTCAGAAACTTTGACCATACAGATTGATAGATTATAACGTCTAAAGTTAGGTGAAAAAGTTTTTTTCCAACTCTGCCCGTCAAGGCCTGGAAACTTCAACTCCTTCTGGAATGAGTTTTTTGCACTACACATGGGTTTTTTTTCTTTAGATTTGCATCTTGTATCATGTAAACTCCAAATTTCAAAATCATAGGAAGAATTTTGCTCATGCTATCCGAAATTGCCCGAGTTGCCCATAAAGTTTAGGACAACATAACTTTTGATCTAAGCACCCCATCGGAAAAAAAATTAGATTTTTGGGAAGGGGGTACATAATTACACAATGTATCCAAATTTCATATACATCCAACCAAAAATGACTTTGTAGGAACCTACCGAAGATTCCCTTCGTGCGCGAACGGACACTTGGCCTTTTAGGAAATTAAAGGTGCTTGCTTAGTAAGGTATGCCAACTATTTAGAGTTGTTGGAATTATTTGTTTATTTGAATACCCATTTAGAACCTCAACCCTATATGCTCCTATCTACAATTGTCCTACATTTTATAGGTAGAAATGCAGGATAGTTATAGACTAGGTGCAATTAGGTTGATGGTCCACAATGGATATGCACACCTTTATGAAAAGTATACAATCTTTTACCAAATGGTCACATGGTTACATTCACAATAACACTAATAATTTAATTCTAAGACCAAAATATTACATAAAGTGATGTAAGTGAACATCCGTAACGTGTCAATTTTGAGTTTTATTTGTATTCAAAAATATATTCAATATTTTTATTGAAACACATAATTGGAATGTCCTTGGTTGGTGTGAAAGTCATAATAGAAATATTCATTTTAGTTTCCTTGCATGCTCATAATCTTTTAGCCTTGGAAGGATATTGAGGCCCAAAAGTGACCAATGGATGATTTTCAAGGTAATTATAGAAATGAAAAATGCACTTATTGAAAATCAAATCATTTTTGGCAAAATACCTTAGCGGTAGGTCTTGTCCTTTCAAACTCCATCCCTAATGATTCAAAGGGGATACTTTCAAAATAGGCCAAAATTGCCAAGAACTTGAGCAATTTGATTGTTCATTTCTTTAAATTAAATAGAATGTAACTATTAGATCTTGAAGTTTATATTGAAAGTGAGCATCTCAAAAAAATTTAGATCATTTGACTATACGCTTTAGTAGACATTTAAGTTTGAAGTTTTATTTGAGACAATGGAAAAATAAGGCATCTCACTTTGAAGGAGCATATCTTAGTGAGAATATTTTGAAATGATGAACTCTTTGTGCTCAGTGAAAGCCAACAAGAGAGTTGAGGATGCTCGTCTAAAATTTGACAACATTCTACAATTCATGGTGGAGCTTGTAATGCACGGTGGTCACTGAAATGAGACTAAGTACACTAAAAATGATATTTAGTGTCAGCAACACTATTTACGAACCTTGACACTAAATATCATTAACCCTACTAAAATAAGTAACATTAAATCTAATTTCTAACACTAAATGTACCCTATGGTAAATCTGAAATCTGAAGAGAAGTTGAAATCTAAAATCTAAAATTTGAAGAGAAGCTGGAGGCGGTGCAGTGAAGTTTAATATTACACTAATTCCAGCAAAGTTCAGATTTACAGTTGTATGGAGTAGGGTGGTGAGTACACTAAATGTAATCCAACACTAAATATCATTTTTAGTGTAGTGTTTGTAAGAAAAACAAGAATGGAACACTTGTCTATTCCTTGAGTTCCTTGGCTAGATTTGCCCTTTCTRAGGTGGACAACAATTGCACTTGTTGGCTAACTTTTGGATCCCTATTCGAGCTGCCTCCCCTTCCAAAAAAAAAATGAGTTGTCAACTACACTACACCACTCAACTTTAAAAAATTCCAAAAGAGGGAGTTTAACTTGGATTTTGATGAAACTACTTCCATTTACACTACAATTTATTTTCTTAAATTATTTTTTAATTTTAAAAAATCTCAAAATTTGATAACGTGCAACTCATAAAAGAGAGATAACGACCCCAAAATGGTCTTTAGGGTCATAAGGGATTAGGTTAAAATTTTAGAACATCAAGGGTCACCCTAATATAAATATGAATGGCAACATAGCAACTCACTTTTACATCTTGGATGTGTTTAAATAGGTTGCTCCTTGCTCAACTACTCCAAGTCATTCTAGGGGTGCAAGGTAAAATAAAGAGCCCCATTTTGGGAGCTTGAATAATGAACCTTGTACACCTCACCTAGCTAATTTGGACTGGGGTGAACTCGTCCCTTTGCTCGACCACTCCAAGTCATTCCTATTTCAGGCTTGATTTATTTAACTTGTACATCCCTCCTCGCTAATTTGGGGCCTCTAATTGCAAATATGATTTCAAAATTTGCAAATTCTATCACGCATGGAAAATAAAAAAATCCAGGGTTCTCCCGAGTGGCCGAGAGAGGGGGTCAGTTCACCTTGACCTTTAAATAGTAAGTTACTCGATCCCAAACTTCAAAATTAGGGCAAGTTACTTAGAGCAAGTTACCATGACTATGGGAACATCTATTTATAACCCTTGTTTAAAATCCTGCCCAAGAGATTCTTGTCCAAATATATGCAGTTGAAGACAAGAGCACAAAGTTGATTTATACTTACATAAAGACATACACTTACAAATATACAATTGGTACTATTAAAATTTGAAATGAATACAGACACAGTTTCCACAATATATGCTAAAATGCATTGGAATTTTCCATTAATTCTACATTGTGATTTTTGAGCAAAAAAATGTGATACTTTAATATAAAAATAACAATCACATTTAGATACTTATGTGAAGGCTCTATTCATTTTTGCATTATATTTAATTGGTTAGTTTCTTCTTATAAAATCATTTGTGCATCATAAGTGATGTCATTAGGCCATTATAGTAATTTGATTACAAGCAAGGTAACTACACAATACACACGTTAATTACAACTTGCACGCAAAACCAACCTTATAAATTCTTGCCTAAAATGTACACTTCCTAAACATGAAAACTTTTGGTCAATTTTGGGTACACCTATGTTCAACAACATGAAATTCATTGTAAATTTATTTGATGCCCTAAAATGAAATTACAACAAATCTAAACCTCTTTTCAATTACCACTAAGTTCCAACAAATAATRTAATAGATTGTTGATAGGAATCATGATTAAATGATTGTTCAGACTATTTTGGATGTAGTTGCCTCAAGTTATTTAGAAATTTTCATAAAATTTAGACCTTACTTTAAGAGAATTTGGATTAAGTGTTGTAAACATTGGTCTTATCTCAAAGTTGACAAAGTCTTTCACACTACAACATAGCTACCTACTCAACAAAATGAAGAAACCAAATTATTAAAAGAAACTCAATATTTGAAATAGCATAGTTATTAGGAAATTGTGATGCAAAATAAATATTTAAAAAGTAATAAAAATATTCTAAAATTTCTTTTTCATGATTTTTTGTGGATAAAAGGTATGTACATATCTTTATTTTTATCATATATCAAATCTTAGTCCAAGGCAAGAATATTTTGCAAGATGTGCCAACCATGCCTTTTACTTAGAATACAAAGGCAAGCTTATCCCATTTAAATGGAACAAGAAATGAAAATGTTTGATACCTTGAAGTTCCAACAATTAGCCATCCCTAATGTGTGTATTTGACCTTATATTGAATAAGATAGAGTAGTATCAATCAACATTGATGGTGTATGAGTTGAGAAAAATGACAAACCTTTTAATCACCCAATCCCTCATTGTTTATACCTTTGCAATTGTTATGGCTATTTATGTCCTCATATCATGCCTATTAATGCCATGTCATCCACCACTCCTTGCCATTGTAATGCCTTATTATATCATGGCGTCCTCTAACTATGAACCATATTTAGTTTTTTTTACCAATCTTCTACTTGTTGTATTTGTTATGATTAATTATGCACACATATAATGTCTAATTATGCCATGTCCTCCACCACTTTTTTGTCATTGTAATGTCTAAGTATTCCTTAACCTATTAACGACCAGGTCGATGACTGATTACTGAAACTGACAGATTTTCATCAATAGCAGATTGGCTATTAAGAGCAAGCCCACAGCTGACTCTAATGAAATTATGTCAGTTTGACACTTTTTCGTAACCAGTCATCGACCTGGTCGTTAATGGGTTAACATTGACAACAAATTGTATGTTGCTAAAATAAATTACCATTAATTGTTCTTTTTTGTGACCAATAAAATTAATTGTTCTTTTTAAACAACATATATGTTATACAATTTATTGAATTCATGTATTCCAACGATAGATTTTCAATTGAATTGGTCACACTAAAACGACAACAACAATAAATATCAATCATTACTCAACAACACCATCCACTGTAGATGGGACACCAAACCTCTCCTAGTCATTATACCCAAAGCATATGGAAAGTACACGATTTTCTCTCATTGAATACAATCCATGAGACATTAAGAGCATCTTGAAATCCAACCGGGAAAAGGCCCAGTATTGGCATTGTAGAGAGTGCTTTAGCATTTCTAATGAAAAACTAGTTCCAATGCAACCATGAAGGGGCCTTCTACTTCCACGGCCTTGCCACCACTCATTAGGGCATTTGCATTGCAACGGCATTCAAGCCCTACAACTGTAATTTTTTGAATTATAATATATTTTCATAAAATTGTTTTGAAATAAGCTTGGCTTAAAATATATAACAATGAATCACACGATAAATTGCCTTATATTATGGTGATATTGATATTAAATTGCAATTTGCCAAATGCTTAACCCCTAAATGCTAAAATGCTCGAGGCACCAAAATGTGGTGTCAACAAAACTTTGAAGTTGAGGAAAACCTAATTGATTTGCTATTTTTAGTAGTTTATATTTTCGGTAGATACTTATTGAGGTCTAGCTTTAGCATCAAAAATCGGATCTAGAAAATAAATGACTACTATTTTTCTACTCAAGATTTTGTGCAAGGGTACCCTGTGTAATCTTGACTTTTCTTAGTGTTGAGGGCTCTAGGAAATGACCCTCAAATACACTAGATCTTGGAGACAAAATCGCATAAGGAATTCATTTAAGAAAAATGTAGAGTAGACTCTGAGAAGCTATAAATTGATTGGGGTTGTACATGCTCGGCCCTATAACCTTATATATTTTGATTGACCAACTTTTTAGAATCACCATGCAAAAAGTGGATTGCATTTTTTTGTAGTTTTGAAACCCTCTTGGGTAAACATTATAATCTTTCAACTCATAAGTGATGTTGTTGTGTTTTCTTTTCCAATGTAATCTCTAACATGTCTATTCTAAATTTGTAAGGTTATAATTCAAAAAAATTGATACAATTTATCAAAATGCTCTTTTTTTGTTTAACTTGGAGCAAATTTCTAGAAGCTAAAAACATGCCTTGGACATTTAGGGGTTAAAAACGGAAAGATTTTATTTTTTGTAGAAAATTTTGACATACATTTTTTAGAGATATTTTCCACCAACCCTAACCACTAGGTACAATCAACTATCACTAATTCACTGTGCACTAATAGTGATATTTAGTGTTACCTAAACTAATTTGTTTAAAAGAAACGCCATCAGTTTTACTATTTATGAATATTTTCCCCAATTACAGCTTGTTCATTGAGTTTAAAAAAACAGAAATAGCATTGGTATCTATGCTCTGGTGAAAATACTCGCTGAGAGTAATGAACTAACGTGGGTCACACTAAATATCATTATCAGCGTAGCTTCCAAAGCGGKCTTTCTATTCCGAGCTTAGGGACTAACTTAACCCTGATYAAGTTAACCAGAAGTGGCAACAAACTTAACCATGGTCATCGCCCCGGTTTCGTCGTCGTGGTCTTCTTCTTCTTCCTCGAAGGCCGTGTCTTTCCAGGCTTAGCGTGGGCCTTTCTTTCTGCGATACGCCTCATTTACATCATCGCCGAGTTCAGTTTGTTTGCTGCTAACTCATGTTCCCATAGAACCTCTTAAACATTCCCTACCTGGCGTAGTCGAATCGTATCGTAGCTTCGCCTGGGCCGTTCTTGCGCCCTCTTGCCTGGCTTAATTGTCATCTCTGCTGCATTGAGCCTTCTGTGCAATGCACGCGCGGGACAGAATCAGACGCTCGCTTGACCTAAACGCCAGGTGAGTGATCATCAACTCTCTGCTTAGGGTTGCATGCGCATGGTAGGGTTTGGGCTTCGTGTTTGGGAGCTCGTACTCTGTCGCTGGACTTTGGCTTGTAAGGGGTAAGTAAGTAAGTAAGTAAGTGAGTGAGTAAGTAAGTTAGCTAAATAAGTACGTGGTGGCTTTAGGGAGTGCGCGAGTGAGAGATTGCCCTAGGTGTTGAGCATTGTGATTGAGGTGTGGAGGAGAAGATGGAAATGGTGATGGTGTCAAGATTTCTTGGAACGAGGGATTATGAGTTTTTAGCTTTTAAAAAAGTGTTTTAAGGACAGGGAACGAGGAATGATGGTGGAGGTGGAACGCTAGTTGATGAGGTTGATTCATGTTTAAGGACTTTTTATTATTATTTTCGGGAGTTTCGTGTTGTGGTGGAGTCTCTGGCTCTTTTTTTTTTATATTTTCTTTAGCAGCTTCGTGCATTGGCGAAGCAGTGCCGAGAGGTTGGAGTAGAATTATCTTGGTAGAACGTGTTGGCTTAGTCGCAAAGGGATGTTGTGGATTTTGGCGTACTCTTTGTAAGGTACTTGAACAACCTGGTGACGATCTCTGTCTTCTTTAGCGACTTCAGGAACTTATAGGAGGGTTTGCTTGGGGCAATTAGTTGAATTTTAAATGAAAACACTAGGGGTACGTGATTCGGAAGGCTCCGTATCAACTGTGATACATCTCAGCTGAGTTGACTGCGGACTGAGGGACCAGAATACTTTACAATGAGTGTTTCTGTACTAKTGATTCAAATGAATGCCTGCTGTTTCTCCGTATCTTTTCCTTCCAGCAGCGCATRGTCAAGCAGTACATGAACTGTGTCGTGTCATACCCTTGCAATAGCAGTATGCAATTCAATCYAAGTTGGAGCAGGTTGCTTGTTTTKCTGGTTCTTYGACTCTAGATTCTTGGAAGGCGCTAATCTGATGACAGTCTACTGTAGATTATCAGATATCAGATTGAGTTCATTATTGGATTCTAACTGAGATTCATCATGTTGTACCGGGTGCACCGTTGGYCTCTTTGGTTGAATTCCGGTGCAGTCACCAATATCAAGTAAGCATTTCAAATAATCGAGCGTGACTCAGGTTTTGGTTTAGATCACCGAGTAGCTTCTTTTATTCCAGATTATCGGTGCTCTTCGATGCGGGGTCTTTTGTGCACGAAGAACCTAGTTCACCCCACTCGCTTCGGAGGAAGACCGTGTCGTGACATAAGAACCGCTTCGATATTTTCAGCTTGCAGCGACAATTAGACTGCGAGGACGCTGCTACACTATTTTATGTGAATTTTGCCGTGCTGTCGGTTTGTTGTTCAGGATTTAGGTTAARTTTCTGTAGCAGTTTCTGATGTGTTATGGAATTGTTGACATTGTGGGCTCTAGTTGGAGTTGTATTTATTAGGTTGCATTCACATAGATGATTTATACACTTGCAATCTGAAGTTCATAGACAACTAGCATTGGTTTGCATACGTGTTGTGGTTAGTTTGAAGCCCATCAATTTCTGAAAGCATCTTGTGCTGACCGATTGCAGGCACTYTGCCCCCTTTCTAATGGTGTCGTTGGAATGATSAGACGGTTGCGTGGGGGGTGCACCTGTGATGGACACCTGCTCCCGCTGGTTTAAAATGCGAGTAGAGTGGGAAGATTAATCCGGTTGTTGATGGTGAAGGTGAGATGGATACCTCACTGCCAGGGGGGTGTTCAGCTCAAGGAGTTCCTCCGCAAGTGGAGGCCTTGGGCGGTACAGAGGTTGGTGATCTTATTGGGAAGCAGAGCAGTTTAGGCTTCTTAAAGTTGCACACAACTGGCGCACCAACTGGCGCACCAACTGGAGCACCAATTGTTGAGCCTACAAAGACGGTGGAGGTGCAACCTTCTGATGGCAATTTCAGAAAGTCAAAGTCACTGGGGGCCGCTAATGAGGATTCGAGGCTTATTATACTTGGTAGCTCTGTCGTKGCTGCCTTTCAAAACTCRGACCCAGGGGCTCTTGAAATTTGGAAGAAAGGGAATGGGCTGAGTGTGACGAAGAGTTTAAATGGGGCACTAAAGGTGGAGGAACTGAAAAACGGGGGTAATAAGAGTGTCGCCAAAGATGCCCCGCAAGTACGAACAGAGGTGAGAATAATATTTCCCTTGGCCCGAMTTGAGTCTCACGTTTTTTTAGCAGTTTTATTTTGATGGAGACTTTTTAAATTCAATTTCTTTTATCGTTTGAAACAAATTGATTCTAGTAGTATAAAATCTGGTCCCATCTGAATTATGTTTTTCACATTTTGATCAATCAAATTGGTCAAATCTAARTTGTGACCCCTTTATCCTTTAGGGGTTATGAGAACCACAATGAGAATTGGCGATGAGAGAATTGGTATTTGGGCATGCTCAGAGTGTCTTTGTCCGAGCACTTTAATTATCAGGTTTCTATGTTATTGGGGATGATGTGCCTTATCCTAGTCTGGCAATGTTGATACTTATGAGGTTACTTGTGACTAACAATATATTGAATTTTTGTTATTAGTCGCAACTCCCTATGCGTCAGTTGGCAAGGAAGGGTGGTTTGTTGAAAGGAGAAGCAGTTTCTGTATCGAAGGTTGGACCATCGGTTGCTGATGCGGTGAAGGAAGGTAGGCTCTTCTCGTTTTGAGAATTGCGTGTTCTTATTTCAAATATTTGATCGTCACATTGTTTCAACTTGATTGTCCGTTGATCCATTTTACAGGTCCACATTTACAATAATGTCTATAGCTCTCAATAAACTTCACCACATGTTCRAACGCTTAGTGCCAATTGACCAAAACTGGCCGCTTTCATATCTACAGGAGCTGAATAAATCATGTAGGAAGTTTCAAAGACAGTAACAAAATGTGCCAATAGAAAGGAGAAATCATACCCTACATTGTTTAACGTAGAAAATAMGTTTTGAAAGTTACTATAATTGACTATTAGCTCCAAAGTGTGATTTCTATGTTTAGATTGAGGACTTAGGGGTTAACTACTATGAGTGGTCGCTACTAAGGCAGATGTTGAACTTTTGCGAGACATGCACTTTTGCGTACACTCCATGCAGTGCATACTCTCAGATATTTTGACCTTTGTTTTGATSTGAACAGGGATACTGAAGAAAGAAAGGCAAGAGCAAGATAAAAAAGATGCATTAGCAGCTGTAATGGCAGTGCATGGGAGGATGAAGGAAGCTATCGGGCATGCAGCTCTCTTTCCTGGAGCGACAGGACCCGACAGTGGAAGGTTGTGCCAATGTTGTAACCAACCGGAAAGTTTGAAGTCCACTATATTTTGTGACAAGTGTGAAAGGGGGTTCCATGTGGAATGTCAGAAACATTGGCCAAAGCCAGCTCGGGATCTGGATGTGTGGCACTGTGGACCTTGTGGTCTCCAGCCTGGTCACTATTGGCCTTTGGGCAGGGTTTTAATAAGTTACGACGATGCAGTCGCCGAATATCAAAAGTACTCCTCAAGTTTCTTGACGTCATTGCAGAGAAAGGAGGAATTTGGTTCCTTTCCATTGAGTCTGGATCAAAGGACTCTTGAGAAATCTAACGGGCTTGAGGGTRGTGCAACTAAGGTCAAAGTTATTAGAGATTTCAAGAAAGAAGCACGAAAGGGTACAGCTAAAGGAAACATCTTGATTACCTCGAGTCAAGCAAAGGCGGGCCATGCCACGCCCATGCATCTCAATGAATCTGGAACAATGACTGGCATCCAAACACAATCAAAGTAAGCACCAGCTGTTCTAACCAGATACGATTATCGTKCTCCTAGTATATTCAATACATTGTTTGCACAAGATTGGATATTGTGCAGGATTTTTGTTGCTTGTTGTTGATCTATGGAGTAACCTTTGCAAGAAACTGGGCGCCACTGAAAATTTGGAGAATCCAAACACTCATTGGTGTGACGCTTTGATTTCGGCAGCAATATATGACGTATTTATTATTGGCAGWCTAATTAATCTAACATGTTTTTGTTTGCAGGACGCCTAACTACCCTGGATATGTACCCATACAGCCCARGTCTTTGTTGAACTCTGTTGCCCCGATTGTGAATTTCATTGTCCCCCCTGAATCAAGTGTTGTCATGACTTTGCCATCGCCGAAAGCCCACGCATCTGGTAATCATCAATCAAGACCCACGTTAGACTACACAGTGAGTACYACACCAGGTTCTGCTCACACAGGGTCCGTGACTTCATTAAATGTCCTGTATAAAGACTCAACCGGTCCAGCAGCTCTAAGCTCGCAATCTGAGATTGCTTTAGGTGGTTCTCAATATCAGAATACCTCGATGATGAATCAGTATGTTGCTTCAAGTATCACTGGCCCTTCAAATCTGTCTTCTGGACCGAACCAAATCAGCTTCCARCCAAAAATCCCTCCTGCAAGTGGAGCTATCGGCTTAGAGGTTTCATCTATTGAGGAACTCAGGCCCTATGTGGTTGGAGAACGCTTAACAGAAAGGGAGGAGCTTTTGAAAGAAGCAAAAGAGTCTCTGAAACAGTTGCGGACCTTCATAAGTGGTTTAAAGGGAAACCTCCCGGAGGACTGGCGAGTTATCCTGAGAAGGAGACCCACKGGCGCGCAGGAAAAGTTTTATCTTTCCCCAGCTAAGCGGAAATACAGGTCCAGACAGGACGTGGCTCGCTTCCTGGGGCTTGTGGACGATCCCAGAGTTCAGAGAACAAAATCCACTAACCTTGAGACCTCCACAGATAAGTTGTTGGGCAAGAACGAAACCAGTTCACCAGCAATTCAAGCCATTGCAGTGGTGTGTGAGCGAATGTCTTATCTTCCTTCCATTTTGTTTGCATCTTGTGRTATCCTCTATCGTGGTATGGTGCTTTTGTTAGGTTTGTGGTGCATCGTTTCATACTCTATTCTTGTGACTTACCTTGATATACTTCTTTTGACTTGCCCCGCCAATTTACTATGCTTAGGTTCTGATAGGGCTGATCCCTTTGTCCAAGACACATGGTTTATGARGAAAAGGAACGCCTTAGAATAGTATTTACCTTGCTATCGTTCATTGACACTCATGTACTCGTGTCTGCACCTCGAAGAAGTTCATGAACATAGAATTTTCTGACTTCAGATTAAGGAGTGCAACCGTCTCTCATTCATGCTTTCAGAAGCCTCAGTTAAATAAAATTCGTACTGATCGATTGATGATTTTTTCTGCTTCCAGAGAAATTTACCCATGTTCTTTGGAGATGTGATGATTGAAAAATTGGGGGTAATCGACCCTCGACCGACGTATTCCGAAGAACATCACATTTGGCCTGTTGGATTTCGGTCCTCGTGGCATGATCCAGAGACAGGATCATATTGCATTAGTGCGGTGGAGGATGGTGGAGATTTGGGTCCAATTTTTCGAGTCACTAGAAAACTCGTGATAGGTCCTGCAAACAATAACGACGATCTTTTAGTTCCCTCAAGCTTAGAGAAAAGTGCCCCAGTTATGGGTGKCATTGTTGGTGAAGCTGGAAAGTTTAAGGTTTCTGATCAGAAATCGGATWTTCCTAATGGCGCACTGGAAGKAGCTAAGATTGGCGACAGTATTGTTTACAAAGTGCCTGCAGAAGGCAGTAAAGGTGATGCTCAGAGACAGTGTACTGAAGGTGGCTCTGGAGATTTCAATAAGCACCATGATCAGCGTGAGGGGCACAAGGAGTCCAATAATCCGAAAGATGGGATTATTCTASTTGGGAAAGGTCATGAAGGTGAAAGCAAAACCACCATTAGTGATGCTTTATCCAAGAATCATGTTRTGACCAATCTCTCTGTTGGCCAACGTGTTATTGATCTCACAGACGAGAAGGAGCTTTCTGAGCAACGTCGTTCTGGGATCCCGTTGGACTTCAGGGTGCCCGCTTATGATGTGAAGAGTGTTTCCAACGCTATATGTGCTGGAAAAGATATAGGTGCCTTGGAAAATGTGAAAGCAGATAATCACCATACAGGACTTCCACCTGTCGTGATTGATCTATCTGATGAAGATGATGATAAACTCTCAGCATTAGTGTCTAAAGATAAAGAGCGAGGTCCTGGTGTGGGAGATGTAGATCCTATTAATGACGGAGTGCCCGATGTGACTCACCRCAAAACTTTTGGATTTCTACCCCCACCCGTYAAACCTCTTCCAAATATCTTGATGGAAGAGTTCACCGTGGAAGCTCGGACGTCAGGAGGCGCATGGAAAMTTTTTAGCAAGCAATTTGTAGAGCACTGCAAAAAGTCTTTGAGGTCCGGAATTAACTGTACACTTCCAATCCTGGAGGCCACTAATGACTACGTGATCTACAACTCAGGGACTTCCAACCTTGGGGACGGTATTGCAAATTCAACTTTTCCTAGACAGGAAAGTATTGACAGAGGAGAGACCAGAAGGGCCCTGCTTTACGAAAAGCTCGAGAAGAGATTGGGGGAGGATCGTTTTGGGCTGAATATGCCAGAAGTTCAGAAGATGATTACGKCTCTCCACCCTGGAAAGGCAGCAGGTAATGCGAAAGCATGGGTAAAGGGAGTYGATCAGATTGTTGAAGCAACACGCAATGCCACCTTGCTGGCGCCCTCTATTAAAGATAATGCTGTGAGTGCATCTGGTCCGTGGAAGAGGAGAAAGAGGAGAAGCAAGGCTGATATAGCAGGTGGGTTTGAGTCTTATGTGTTGTATACCATCATACCTAGGAAACATCTGAATGTTCATTGTCTCCCTTTTCAGTGTAGATGTGGACACGGTGGGGTGGTTGTGTTTGAATGCCGAGGAATAGAAGTGGAAAACAGGGGTAGAGGAGATGTGCGTATAGTATGATGCGTGTGATCTGTGACGTGTTTTTAGGTCTCTGTCCCTCGATCAATCGGGATGATACGGGGTGTGATGTTTTCTTTGGAGTCCTTATTARATATYGRTCCATGAATCTTGGTTGGAAGCCACTTGAATTTCTTTAGTGCTTGCTTGTAACAGTCTCCGCAAACAGGTGAGAAGTCGTTGGCTATGTAGGCATGGACGATTTGGTTCACCTCTCACGATCGTTTTACATCTTGTTCTATTGACCAATTTTCTTAGATTGCCTCCTGCTCTTAAGATGTCCTAGAGAGGTTGTATTTACATTATAGTTTTAGGAGTTGTGTTAGTCTCCTTCAATCCGCAGTTCTACGCACTCAGCTTTTGATCCTAATGTTAAAATGCAGCTGAGGAAAGTGCGAAAAAGATGAAACCGTCGTCATTAGAACTTGTAGCCCAGCAACCACTGAACTTGGGAGCTGCGGAGCAACGTGGTATTGAGAATGTGATTTTCCGAAATGGCCCTTCTGTACTTGTGCCAGCACCTGCACATTTGCCGGCGATGGGATCAGTGCAATCATATGCGCCCACTACGACAGCAGCTCCAGTGCCTCCTCCAGTGATTATTATTGAGGAGCCTCGTCAGCCGCCCCCAACTGGTCAACCTGTTCTGAAGAGGCTGCCTTCCGAATTCGTTGGAGATTTACTTCAAGTACGCATAYCTAACCTTCACCTTGGTTTACGAATTCTACTGGACAAGTTATAGCTCTTACGAGTTCATGCTCTCAAAATGCAGTGAAAATGCCAAAGTCTTCTCGGGTATTGTTCTTTCAAAGTTTTTATTTCATGACCCGACTCATTCCTGCTACATTGATTATGCATGAAGAACTTTTTTTTTCTGATACTGAATCTTGAAGTCCATTGGGATGAAACACTTCTTTATGCTTCCATGGTGTTCGTGTGATGTATTGKTGACAGGTGTGGGAGTTTCTCTGTCGATTCTCTGATTTGTTTGGTCATGACCTACACTGCACTCTCGAAGACCTGGAAGCAGGGCTGATGGATGTGGCACCTGCCAGGGCAGAACTTGAAGCCGCGACTGAAATGAAGGACTCCAGTAAACACTCTGGAGAGAAGGAAAATGCGGGTGCCGTGGTTGGTTCTTTCGAGCTAAGTATAATCGCAGGAAGAGGAGAACCGAGAAATAAGACTCACCTTGACGAATCGGTTGATAAGGATCCGATGAAGGGTCACAAGGAGTCAAGTAAGTTCGTCATTGCCGTAGACATTGGACAGGAAAAATTAGAAGTTCGGGACGTGGAGCAAGCCACGGACTTGAACGCGTCAGGTGAAATGCAGCCCGGGGTTACAATTTTCCCCAGTCCATGCGTAGAAGGTCCTGAAGAWAAGCAGGACTCTACTGGAGATTTGAAATSTCAGGGGAATGAGTCGAAGAACTTGAACGAATCTCAGGGAGGACGAAGTGAAACGAAGACTGTAGTTACATTTTCTGATGGAGTATTGGGCAAAGGTCTTACCTTTTTGGCACAAGCACATATCCCMATACTGAAGTTTCTTGTCGCTGATCTGAAGTTTCGTGTTTCAAAAAGTCTAAATGAGGATGATGGAGACGAGCCTAAAAAGAGAGGAAGAAAGCGTCTTTGTGATATAGGAGCCCTGCCTCCTGAGTTGGGTGACGATCTTCGCATGAATGCAATTTCATGGCCCGAAGTCGCTCATAGATATCTTGTTGCCATTTTAGACGTGAAGAAACAGGGTGAGATAATAGAGATCCCACCTGAAGAACGCAAAAAGATTGTGAGGTACTTCGAAGGAGACGGTGGTGTGATGGGCGGTGCTGTTGAGGGTGTTGTCGGTGTYGAAAGTGATGCTCAGGTGAGGATCGACCACAACAGAATTCCATTTGAGACTATCTATGTTTCGAATTGGTGTAAGTTATAAGTCTGGTTTCTTCATGCGAAGTRGTTCTATCTTAGATACACTGATTATGCCTGCAGTTATAGTAGTAGAATATAATATTCAAATTTTTAGTTGTTCGTGTTCAATCGGTCTTAAAACCGTTTCAATTGCAGGTATTAGCCGAAGCAGAGAGAGAGTTGACATTAAGAATGCCTAAAACCGTGGAAAAGGATATAGTAATTTTTGTTCCGCAACAATGGGATGTTGCGCTGACGCCAATCAATCCGGCTCCAAAGAAGATCAAGAGTGGAAAGACTGGAGAGCTGCCTGAGGTTCTACCAAAATGGGTCGAGGCATTGGAACCTGTGCGCAAAATGCCAACCAATTTGGGTACAAAGCTCAAGAATCAAGTGCAGGTGTCWCTAGATTTGAACCCTCCTGACTGGGCTAAAGCCACCCTAGACTGGTCCCTCAGTAAAGGCACTTTCAAAAGCAATGCTGCTGGCACTACAAAGGTACTCATAATATCTTTCGTTGTTTCAGTGTAAATGTTAAACAACGCAACTATACTTCACAGATAAGAGACCTTTACCATACGAAAAAACTGTCTTTTCTCCGGTCATYAATTTTTACCTTTCATCTCGTTTCCCTTTCTTATCTCTTTCTTGCTTTATTGTCTATGTTTGKTCGTGACCAGCTCCTSTTCGTGTGCCATCRACCTTGTCRATCGAGTCCTTAGAAGTGAAATTGTACAAAGCACCTACAGTTCCTTAATGTATGAATGCCATTGCCGTAGATGCAAGTGTTGAGAATCTTCATATGAGACAGCAGGGAGTAATACTGGTATGTTTCCCTGCAGAGGGCCGTTTTGGAGGTGTTAGCGCAGTATCATGGCGAGGAGTTGAAGGCTATAAATGCTCCACGTGTTCGGAAGGTGAAAGCTGCTCCATCTGCTGAGCATCTTATGCAGCGGTGTAGGATTGTTTTGCGTGAAGTGGCAAAAGCTGACAGCAAACAGGTCTTCAGTAATTTAGTGGGCGGTGCTTTTGCTCTGAGGTCTGGCAAGGATGCAGATACATTGGCACGACCTCTTGACTTTCGAACAATTGATGCGCGCCTTGCGGCGGGGGCCTATGGAGGGTCTACAGATGCATTTGCTGCTGATATGCGACAGGTTTATTCATGTTTCTGTTTTTGTTACTARTTTTACAAGCAAGTGCGGTTTTGGTTCGCTTTGATGTGCTGAGTTTCATTGTATCATAGTGCTACCTTATCTGAAGCCATTTGTGGAGTACGTATGAAAGTCTTTTGAATTTTCTGCTTCTTACGAGTTATTCTAATAATGTGACTCAGGTATGGAAGAATGTAGAAGAGGTGCACAAAAGCGGCAGTGCAATTCTGGAACTTTCAAGTAGTTTGTCTCAGTTGTTTGAAAAGCTGTATCTAAAGCAGGTATGCTTGATTTAATGTACCGAATTATTTGCAAGTCGGTCCTTATCATTGGTACCTTTGATAATATTATTTGTTTTAAGCACTATGAAGGAATTTTTGAATTATTACTGGGCTTTCAATTTCATTTGTTCATGCCCTTTTAGAATATGGCTCTTTAATTGCTATATGCCTTTGCAAATATCTGAGTGGCACATTAGCACTTGTCTTTGTTTTGTTCTGTTTCGTTTACCTTGTCTTGCTAGTCCCAAACTCATAGAGTGTGTGATCAACTGACACGTTTGTTGTAGTTTTTGATCTATATTCGTACAGACTGAATAACACTTTTATACTCTGCAGGTGATAAGCCTAATGAAGGGTGTATCGGAGACAAGAGACAGGGAGAAAGAAAAGCCAATTAACAAAGCTGGAACAAAAGTTACAGGAAACGCCACTGACGACAAGCTGGGAAAGGCTCCTTGGGAGGATGATACCACTTGTCGGGTATGCGGTGTTGATGAGGACTATGACAGTATACTCCTCTGTGATGGCTGTGACGCGGAATACCACATTTACTGTTTGGTTCCTCCCCTGGAAAAAGTTCCGAAAGGGAACTGGTTCTGTCCGTCTTGTGTGGCTGTTGAAGAAGGCTTTCCAGAGGCACCCCCTCTTGGGGAGGCTGAGCTAGCAGCATTGCAGGAAGAAATGGAGAGGCCGGTGGCAGGCAGCATACTGAAATTGGAGTATGAGGACGAGAAGATGCCTTCTGCCTGTCTTGGAAAAAAGCCTGAGCCGGAAAAGACGGTTAGGATGCTGAGGTCCAGGACTAATCAGTCAGAAGTAGAGTTAGAGGATGAGACTCTCCACAAAGATTTTGCGTCTCGAACGCCCGCTGTGGAGAGCAATGTGGAAGCATTGCTCAAGGAGTTGGAAGAGAAAGAGTACTGGCAATTAAGTCTCTCTGATGTAAGAACRAACGTATCCTGACTTTCTGTCTATTCTAGTATTGCACATGGGTGTACTTACTTCTGTTATTGCTCCTTTAATAACCTCTAACCTAGTCTTATTTATCGTGTGTTTTGGCGGTCTTTAGTGGTTTGTATGCTGGTAAAAACTACCCTTAGATTCTCTCCTCATTCTAGTTTGTTTAAATTTTCTCACTGACATTCTTGTTAAATGATATTCAAGGTTTAGTTGAATTATGAGTAATCAAAGTTTCTATTTATTTTWTTRCTGTGTTTGCTGTCGTCAGTAGTTTATTTTGTGATGAGCTGAAACATCGTTTAATTGTAATTGAARTGTGTTCTTAGACCTTGATTATGGKTTCTGGTTTTGCCTTTTCAGAAATTATTTTTGTTGAAGTTCCTTTGCGATGAAGCACTGAAGACTCCTCAAGTACGTGCTCATCTGGAGAAAAGCGTGGAAGTTGCCCTGGAGTTACAGCAACAGCTTCGAGACTTGGTTGCCGAGCGGTTGAAGATTGTAATACCCATGGACTCCACAAACCATGCAAAACCTGCCGATGTAGAGACTTTGCAAAAGTCTCAAACAATCTCACAGCAAGGACCAAGTTTAGGTGCGACACCAAGTAGAGATGGAGCAATAACAGTGCCAAGTAGTGATGGTAGTGTTGTACAACTTGCGGATAGCATGTTAGAGATGAAGACACAGGAAAGCATTGTGGGACTTGATCTGGACCTCAATGTTGAAGCTGGAAAGGAACCTGAATCTGATCCCTTACCACCTGATTATAAGGTACCATCTGGCTCAAAGCCAGTGGAGGCGAATAAGGAGAGACTGCTGGTGAATGGTCTGGGTGATSTTAAGCAAGATGGAAATGATAGCAAATTTTCTGAAGCGAGGGAGGAGTTCACAACCGTGAATTCTGGTAATGGGATCTCTGGTCAATTATCTCTCAATGAAAAGCTTGAGGCGCACCATGACTCAAAACAGGGAGCTGAAACTGTAGAAGTTGGTACTTCTATCCAGGCTGATGCAGACCCAAGCCTCCAAAATCCTTTGAAAAGGAAGTTTGAGACAGCAACCTCTGATCTCCCGAGCTCACTGATCAATTACCCTGAGGATTTGGAAAAGGTCAAGAAAGATGAGGCAGCAGTTAAAAGTATTCCYTCTGGTGTTGAATCAAATGATTTGACAACGAAGCCTTCAGATGGCCAGGTTACAGCTGGAAATGTTCTGGAAGATAAAGATACTCGACTTACACCATTGCAGAGTGCGAGAGATCTAGAYGTGAGAATCGCAAAATTGGGTGCTAAGCTCTTCAATCTCAGTTTGAGAAGAGAGCACATGGGCACAGATCATCTTGGGAGAGAGTATTGGGCATTGACTGGGATTGATGGGAGACCCTGCTTGGTTATTGCTGATAAGACCTCTTCTTTACAAGACCAGACTGGCAAAGGTACGAATCCTAACCCTGGCAATCAAATGGAAGGGATTTAAAGCAATGAAGACCACAATCTTCTCTTTCAACAGTTCTACAAGAATCTGAAAACCTATCTTTTTACTCCTTTCCGTACGCAAACGATGAAAAATGTTTCTAAATTAATTTCTTGCATTTCATTTTCATTTCATTTTGTTTTGTCTCGTCGAATTCTGYTGGTAGTAGAGCTCCTGAAGTGAATTCTTGATCTACCTGTTTTATGCGTCCTGCCATTTCCACTGTCAAGTTGTGTCGCTGTTTGGCCAACTCTTTTCTTCAGTTTGAGTTTTCTTTTTTATGAATCTAGTATTAGTGCTTTGGTAAGAGTACACTTTAGAAAGTGCTGAAGTCACTGTATTTCTTTGTTTTTCCTTTTTGAATCACTTTATCCTAATCCAATTTTCATGATCATTTGTTAGCGTCTTTCTCCGACTTCCCTCAGTCCTTGTTCTACTTTTTTACTTCATATATTGTGATTTTATCTCACATGGTAACTCTGTCTGCACATCTCTGTAGATGATAAGCAGAATGATGCTCCAGACTTGAAGACGGCCTCTGAAAGAACCAAATGGATATATTATAAAGGTGACAAAGCTTTGGATGAGTTGGTCAAGTGGCTTAGTCCTAGAGATCAACAAGAAAGAGTACTGAGGATTTCAATCTACCATTGGCGAAGATCCCTGTCCTCAAGGCATCTTCTGGACATGTCTGAAATCATGACGGCACCCAGTGATGCTGGTGCTTGTACTTCCACGGAGCCAAGCAAGGTCGTTGATGAGTCTGGGACTGTCAAGGAAATCCTTGTCGGAGAGGAAACAGAGGAATGCAGCAGCATCCGGAGTTTTCCTTCGGTTAAAGCTACTAGGTTAYTGCTGAAAAGATATGCCGCTCCRAATGCTCCTCCTGCAAGTTGTGATATGTCAGCTGACATCCAAAAGGAAACTCAATTCCAGAATGACTGTGTGCTGAAGCGATGTGAGTGTCTTGAGCTGCTTTGGTCTTCCCGACATCATTGTCAAACTTGCCATGAAACATATGAATCGACTGTTGAGTTTCAGACTCATCTAAATGTTTGCCCTCCTGGCAGTAAACCCAACCCGGAAAATGTTTCCAAAGAAAATCAAGCACAAATGCCTCCAAAATCCAAGAAGACTAAAAAGTTGTCTTCTTTTGACACACCGCCAGACTTGCATCAAACCACTTCCAAGGCTGGGAGTGCACCTAGAAGTGAGAGGGCAAGAAGGGGTCTGAAGAGAGGAGGTTCACAACCAGCAGTTGATGATGATGTGGACATGGAACCTGTCGAATCGACGGAGCTTTTATCTGAGTATGTTGAAAGTTTGCAAACGCAGAGGACTCCTGAAATACAGGTGCCTGTTGAGCATACTCCCTCAAATGGCCTCTTGAAGGCCTTGGAAGAATTAATAGAGACCCGTTCACCGAAAGTGGTGTCCCAACCATCAGAGCGGCCCATGGAATCTTCGCAGGAGCCAAGAGRGGAAAGTGAGACTTTTGCAACGACTTTCTCTGTGGATGATTGGGATGCCAGGACGTTGCCTGCGAAGTTTGGTGTTGGGAGTGGGAAGCAGGTCGTGAATGCCAATGAATCGCAGAAGCCCGAGGCTTTGATTTCTAACCAGTTGAATTGTTCAGATAGTGTGCAAGGCAATACTGGCGGTTGGGTGGATGATTTGAATATCGCCAATGAGGGTGTTCGAGGACAGGACTTGAAAGCCAACCAGTTAGACTGCTCAAGCAGTCGACACGGTGGCCAAGGTAACAGCGGCGGTTGGGTGAACGACTTGAACATTTCTGATCAGCAATTCAAAGACCAGGAGTTATACTTAGATCAGGCAAATTGCTCGAGCATTTCACACAATGGTCAGGGCAACAGCGGTGGATGGGTGAATGACTTGAACAATAATCAAAGCTTCACCGACCAGTTGTTGGAGTCCAATAGGTTGGATGGCTCCAACACTGCGCATGGTACTCATGGCAACAGTGGGGGATGGGCAAATGATCTGAACGTTTCCAATCAAGGTCTGAGTGAAGATGCACCAGCTTCATTTGGGTACCATCCTCCTGCTCCATCAATGCTTTCTACTCCCCAGTCCAGTCATGAGAGGATAAACCAAATTGGGTTCTCAGACCGAGGTCGGTCTTTTGCTCCCCCTGTACAGAACCCCCTTGCCTTTGATTCCTCTCTCACAATTCCATCTTCTCCTGATTATCCATCTATGGAAGGATTTCCTTCTTTAGAATCTTCAAACCCTGGAGCCTCCCAGTATCAGCAGCTTATTCCCCCTCATAACACGTTGGCCCACACCCCTGTAGCTAACACCAACTTTCTGCTCTCCTTAAGTGACTCAAACCCTAAGCATGTCCCTTATAATCAGTTTCTTTCCCCTTTAGACCAAGCAAACCCTCCTCAGCAACTAAGCTTCCAGCAAATGCTTTCTTCTCCTCCTCATTCTCTGAGTGGCTCATCTTCGCTGTATCCCAACTTCCTGCCTAGTTCAGAGAATGTGAATACTACACCCCTGTCCTACTCTAACCTTCTCCACTCGCTTGATAGTAGAAACCCGCAGCCTGTACTGTACTCTCAGTATAACGCTGCTCTTGAGAATATTAATCTCAATACTACAAACAACTCTCTAGCTTCCACTTTTCCTAATTTAAATTACACGAACGCATCTGCTGTACCTTACGTTAATTTAGGTTCCAATTTTGGCTCATCTGGCTCACGCCACTCAAATTTGAACTCTCATTCTAATCCCTCTCCTTACACCAACTTGAATCCTCACTCCAACCCTTCTGCCGCACGTCACGCTAGATTGAACCTGCACTCTAACCCTCTGGCCAATTTTAACACCAATTCAAACCCTTCGGTCCCACACCATAGCGGCCTGAATTCCAATTCTAATCCTTCTTTGTTTACCAACTCGAATGCCAACAATTGTCCCGCCCCATCATTCGCTCACTTTCCTGTTAGCAACAATCTTGGGGAACCAGAAACTAAGAAGTTCGATGTGGGAAGATTCAACTCTAATTCGTGGTTTGATTCTCAGAGCACTGGAGAGCCTTTGAATTTAGAACGCCCTGCAATTATCCCTACTAAACCTACTGCAAGGCGAACTTCAACTTGGGATTATTTGATCAACCTTCCTTTGCCCTCATCTCAAGCAAATGAGAGGTCGGTTCAGAGGCATCCTGCCGTGACACCTGGAGATCAATCATCACCTCCACCTATTGAAGCTGGCTCACTACCTTTTGATTTGATGTTTGAGAAGCCACAGCGGGAAGATGCGAATATAASTAGAGCTCCTGAAGATAATGTTGCTCTCGCTCTAGATCCGATGTTTGAGGGACAGCAGATGGACAGTCAAATGAAGAACTCCACTCGAGATGCTGTATCTATGAGAGCGGATTCCGTTACATCAGATTTGATGCTGAAGAAACAGGAGCAAGTGCGTGAGGTTCTGCGTGAGGCAACTGGGCCCAACGAAGTTGGTTCTTTGTCTATAGATTTGATGTCTCTTCCAGAAGAGCATATCGAAATTGTGCAGGCTGATACTGTGGGCACTGCCGAAGAAACATGTATTGACAGTGTGCAGGTTGAACTCATCGAAACTGCCAAAGAAACAGACGTCCGGGAGGATTTTGCTGAAGCTGCTCCTGAAGCTGCTCCTGAAGCTGCTCCTGAAGTATGTGAAGACAGTGTCCAGGTTGAATCCACTGAAGCTGCTAAAGAACCATTTCAAGCTAGTGTCCAGGTTGACCCCCATGAAGCTGGTAAAGATTCATGTGTGGAAGATGCACAGGTTGAGGCACAAGGCGAAGCAGGAGTAGWTAGAGTTGAGGCTAAGAAAGGGGAGGTAGTAGCAAGCTCAGAACAGAGGACAGGTTTACCACCTCCCGTTCCGGTTACTATTGCCTCAGGCGGGAGGAAGCCAGTCAAGAGGTTTCCTGTGGTAATTGCATCAGTGCGTCCCTTGGTGGGTGAACAGAAAGATTTGTTAAAAGGATTGCAGATTAGTTTGTTGGATATGGAAGCCGCTCTGGCGACTGATGTGCTGGAATCTTCTCGAGCTCTACCGGTGAGGCGTCGTGCGTGGCGGGCGTTTGTGAAGGCAGCTTCTTGTATCTATGAGGTAAGATTTACTGTCTTTAGTTACATATTTGTTGAGTTCATTGAAATCAATAARCTGATTCTGAATGGTTGTWTATGAGCATTTGTTGTTTAGAGAGTTCTGCAGTCCTACTCTGCTCATKTATCTGTTTCTTTGGCCTGATGWTCAAGAGCTCTGCTTAATTGGCAGGTGACGAAAGCCATTATCCTCCTGGAGTTGATGGTAAAGGCGGAATATTTAAAGCCATACTGGGGCTTTTGGTCATCCCTCTCTGCAGCTGCCCGGTCATCCTCTCTGTCCTCGTTGGCCTTGAGGCTCTTCGCGTTGGATGGTGCAATTACTTATGAGAGGGTGAAGGCTCCAGATGATGGAAAAGAAGTCGTTAACTCCAGTAAGAATGTGAAGGCTAAGAAAAAGAAGCCGCTGGAGCTGCCTCCGCCTCCACCTGCCAAGAAGAAGAAGAAGAAGTAAATTGGAAACCAAGAGTAGAGATTATTTTAGATGTTCATGCTGCCTGCCTGTTCTGTCCATAGTGAGTTTCAAGCATGGCGGATGGTTCAGAATTCACCTGCAGCTGGTAGGTATTCTGACCAGCGATTATTTTTTGTCCAACCTCGTACGGTTTGTAGAGAATCATAAGCGAGTCATGGATGCTGTCTCTACGCGGGCTGGCCAGTCGTGTATATTCTCTTTGTTCATATGGAACACGCCTGGGTTAAACATTTTGCATTGTCCAGCTCACACGTTTGAATTGGCCACCACATTTGTTTTTTCGTTGCGTTGCACTTCGAGTAGCGAACTAACAGGATTATCACCGCAGTGGTGATAATCAGTCTTTTAAAACTGTGTGCTCTCTTGATGTGTGTTAGAAGGTTGGGACTCTGTTGATTTATCATCTGTGTCGGGTTTTTTTTACTGTTTTTCTGGATGGTGTCCTTCGTTTCTYGTGTACACTCCTTTGTTTTGATGCTACTTTCTCAACATATCTTGTCAGTTCTCTTGCTGCCTGAGGTGCAAGATCAATGACCGTTTAGGAGCTCTGGAGAGAGCGCATGCCTCG
Organism: Pleurozium schreberi; assembly: GCA_006891605.1. Lineage (NCBI taxonomy): Eukaryota > Viridiplantae > Streptophyta > Bryopsida > Hypnales > Hylocomiaceae > Pleurozium > Pleurozium schreberi. The sequence continues at coordinate 59,682 of VACF01002291.1, forward strand.
AAAGGATCAACTAGGTATTTTCCTTTCTGAGGAGCTCCTGTTGTGAGGTACGTAACATGCTGAGAATTCTTGAGGTGGAAGGACAGAATTTTGGAGTGTTTCCGTGCAGGCTTGCGATGAATTGATCTGATTGTAGATATTGTTTGCATTTGTGCYGTTGGCTATGAATATGTAATGCTGCGACAAGTGTCATTATGAAGTGAGGTGTGGCAGAGTAGAAGGGTCTTTGCTACCTTCTTATGGACCAAGTAGCTAACTTGGGTGTTGTGATCCTTAGCTACTTGGAAGTAACCAAYTGGATGCCCGCMCTTGCAAAGTAACTAATGRGGAATTAGGCTTTCGCATTAKCTAAATGCTGTCACTGGTTGGTGCTGGCAGATCTAGCACTTCAAACCTTTGGTATGGGCACAATTAGATTACTTGTCCTAAAGAAGGGATCTAAATTTAACTAGTGGAATTGAATGTAAATTCATTGCGAGTTACTGGGAGTTTCCACCAATTTGCTAACAAGAGTTTATGCTGTGCGGGCATTTAGTTCCTAATCCCAGTTAGCTATTGGTGCGGGTGGTGCCGAAATTAAGTTTCTCTAACTGAGCTATCTTGAAGCTCTACGTAAGTAATCAATAAACTGTCTGCTGTAAGACTACTGACATTCTTTGAAACATCTGAACCATAATTGAGTTATCTGTTATGCCAGTAATAAAGTAGGGGGCAACATAAAATGATSCAWCAATTTGGTCACCCTAATTGAATGTAATGGCAGGTAATGTGAATTTGTTTTGGTCATTTTTGACTATTTTTGACTATTCTTGAAGTTGGGTTGAAAATTGTACGAGTCWCTCTAATGTTAAAAGACAGCCAGCTTCTTGTTGGCCAACATGAATTTTTGCTTATGTCTGAGCACTTCACATGATGCATGCAGGATCTCAGGAGTACAGGAAGGCTTTTCATCAGTAATCAAAGTTTCCATTTTCCGTGCGTAGCCTTTGCATAATCCTTCTTGTTGATGGATTGGAATGTCTTCATCAACTTGATCATAGAGGATTTGGACAAGAGCAAGATATGACACTGGAACTAGGTCAGTGAATGCAGAAAGCCATTTCCATGTTCTTATACTGACTAGGACTTCTGCCCTCTTACATTATCGTTATATGTCGTGGACATTTGTACTTTGTCCTTCGGAAGCACGAGAAATGTTTGTCGTAAATATTTCATTTGAGGAACGCATTGTACTCCAAKCAAGGTGTTATCCACTGGCTTTCCATGGATTGATAAAATTTGCTTTATAATTTCATTGAATTTGAATGGCAGTAAACCTGTCTGTGATTTGGTTCTTCTCTTCATGTGCTGTACCTAAATGTCCAATGCTAGTAAGGTCCAATGATCATATGTGAAAAATGTCGACATCTTGCCTCTATGTCTGAACATGAAAGTGAAATAGATTGCCTGGAATCTTGCATTGAATCCTTCTTGACCACTAAGGTAAATCAGCCATGGGGAATGACACATCACAATCTTAGAACCCATGATACACTTTTTCAATAATTGAGATGTGGGCTAGATTAGGTTGAGTTCGTGGCCACAATCAATGTCTTGGGAAATGGTGATGGAGTGATTAGTGATTGCAATAGGAACTTACACCTTTTGATTGCAAATTCAGTATAGAAACTATTGTGAATTCAAAGAGAGCAAGAGAAATATAATATTACTATAACAAGGTGGTTTTGCACATAAGCATGAGTGCCATTTTTTGTTTCTAGCTACTCTTATAAGTCTTGAATGATGTGAGAACAAGAGTATTAGAATAATAAGAATCCGAGTGATTGTGTATTAAAGAAGTAAAGCAACACCAACAACAAAAAAGCTCAATTAGCTAGATGAAGAAAATGATGACAATGGTAACAACAGTATGGCCCTCTTAACACAAACAACAACATGAAATGTCATGGCCAAGTTCATGCCCTTGTTCATGATAAATATGAAAAGCCCTAGGCACTTGTTCCACCAATGGCTTTTTACACAAGATGAAACTGAGCGACTCTAAGCCTAATGGCTTCAACAAGCAATTCACAACTCTATCAAGCTCAAAGACAATCTTAGCCTCTTGGTACCTTTTCAAAATAAACTTACGCAAAATAGGTGATGCAATAAGCAAATGTAGCATGGCCAAGAGGCCACAAAGTTGAATAGCTAGTGGCTCAATCAAGAACAAGAAAATGCGTTGACAATACTATTACTTCTTTATGTTGTTACATGGGCACGGAAAGTGGTAAAATATCCTAAGTGGTTGGGTTAGAGTTAGCTAGCGTGGTAGTGAAACTTCATGAGGGCGATTTCGCAAGTTGATACTTTAGACTCTTATGTTTTTATTATAATAATGACACTTCATAAAAATTAGTTTTTTTATTTGTCACTATATTGCCAACAAAAAATAGCTAATAAAAATTTACTATTTTAGGCTTATATGTTATGGCCATGTTAGGAAATATTGTGATTGCTTTAGGTGACAATTATAATTACAACTTTGATGATTTTTAAGCGATCAATAGACTTTTTGGAGCCAATTTGGTAGCACACTTGAAAAATTCATAACAAATTAATTCCTTGTCAAAAGAAAGTATAATTTGAATTGTTCTCCTCATTTATCACATTTTCTTTATATGAAAAAAATTAAAACAATTTCAACAATGCCAATAGGGAAAACTTTTCATTTTGTATGTTATAGGTTGGATTTTCCTAACTCCTAAAAGACCAAGGCCTTTTTTTTTGCCAAAAAACACTCTAAACTGCCATTTCTATTGCATAGAGTAAACTAATTTGAAAATTGTTATTTTGCACATCTAACCACAGTATCTTAAACCCAACTAGTGTAAGAATGTGTGGAACAAATTTCAAAACATTTGACCACAGAGATTGCAAGATATTTGTGTTTTAAGAGAAAAAGCCAAGTTTTTTTCCAAGTTGTGGGACTAGATTATTCGACTCTAAACCTTGCTTACTTAAATTCATTGTACTAAAAAGTTTTTAGGTTTAAAACTTTATGGTGGAAAGTTAGGTTGAGAATCTAGAAAAAGAAATTCACAAAAAAAAATTAATTTTCATTCATTAAAAATTTGTTAAATAGAAGTAGATACAAGATGGAAGGAAAATTTGAATTATTAATATCTATAAGATGGAATTGAAACGCACTAAGTCCAATGGTGAGATTGTTCTAGCAAGAAAACTAGACCATGTTGAACTTTTTCTTTGAAAAATTGTAGAAATTATATTTAGAAATGAAAAACATAAGTTTATGCACTAGATGATTTTGAGGACTTTGGAAGACCGCGAGTTCCTAGACTGAGGGAACTCTAGTATCTCTACCTCAAAATAGTCTAACGTGTTCGAGCAATTGCCACATCAGGTAATAATATTTAATTATTCTTTTCCAAAAAATATCAAATTTTTTTCAATTTTTTTATTTTAATTGTTTTAATTATTTTTATTTTGCCTTGCAATGGCTAGTTCAAAGCATGGGAACATGCTTGAAATAATCATCCAAAGTCCCAAATCTCCCCTAATGCTTAGATTGCCCAAAAATAAAGATTGTCCATAATTTTCACATCACTTGTCTAAATGAAATGAATCATAGCTTTCCGTAAAGACAAAAATTTAATCTAGAGAAAAAAAAAATTTTGATTCAAATTTTTGAAATCTTTTATTGTTGCCCACTCTCCCCAATTTTGAGCATGATTTTTGTTTCCAGGCATAACTTTTGTTTTCGGGCATCAATTGAAAAAAACAATATTCCCACAAAGCTAATCAATTTTTTTATCTTCAAAAAAAGATTCAAAATTCATGTCAAAAATTGGGACGATTGGAACTTGACTAACATCCAAGTTGTCATTTTGGGGTTAAAACACATACTGATAATTTATTCAAATGAACACTTATTTTGAGCTCATTGTGAGCTCAAAAGAGATACTATGTAAAACATGAAGTAATTCTTTGAAGTGATTTCTAACTTTCTTTTTAGCTTCAAACATACCATATAACCATATGCGTACTAGGTCATTTTCATAAACAACTTGGGAAAATTCGGAAAATATCGAAATAAAAAAAATTATTTACAACTAATTCTAAAAACATGAAAAAAATATTCTTGAAAAAAAATTTAAAAAAAGGAACTCACTCATGCGACATGCATGAATAGAAAGAATCAATCCAAAATCAAGAGAAAGTAACGAAAAGCAAAAAATTCCTATCCGCTTGCCAAATCGTCAAACTGCAAAAAGAAAAATATTTCGGCATCAACCTTCCAAAATTGACCTGTGCGTACAATATTTGATCTAAGAGTATTAATTCAAATTTATGTACTTAGTACGTGTAAGTTCTACTTTTAAAAGTACCTACCCGAAAGCTAAGATATTTATTGTTGACAAGCAAGTAGCTTTAACAAAGTTCCGTACAAGATGAAATGGATTTTGAAAAATCTAAATTTTAGTTAAATCCAACAATGTTACAAAGATTTGTGATTGGGTTTGGAATAGCATAGAGCTCTTGTTAAAGTAATGGCTTATATGTAGATTTTAATAGTTGTCTTATAACTTTTGTAACTCTTGAAACCAAATTAATATTAAACCTATCTCAAAAGGTCCTTGTATCCAAATCCATGCCCTTCATAAACTCTAAGAAAATTAGAACTATCATAGTGAATTTTGAGATTGCATAATTCAATACATGTTTGTCCTAATCACTTAAAACCTCTTCAAATAGTCACTTTGCCTGTCAGTTCTTTATGCATATAAATTAATTTCCATCTAAGTTATTTTGCAATTGTGGTGGATGTTTTTCCACTACTTACTATCTACCACAACCTTGGCCTCGAAAACCAAGTTATACTCATGTCTATAAATCATAGATCCAAAGCCCATCGTTGCCAAAAATTTAAGACAACTTAGGAGCTAAGTTTAGGAAGATACCTTCAAAGTTTGACAATTAGATAATTAATTCTCAACTAGCTTGAAGCCTGCAAAGAAATCCTACTTTGCTACTTTAGATTCTTTTGCCTCATTTCTCTATCTTTGTAAATAATCTAGATCTGAAACTTGAAGTGATAATAGTCCATTTTGTCAAAAAAAAATAGATACAAAGTTTTGTACCAATCCAACACTACCTTCTTTTATAGGAAAATGACAAGCTTACAAACACTAGAAGGAAAAAGTGTTTGCTACAACTAGTTAGATACTGACTACTTGCCCCTAACAACTATTCAATGACAACAAACAATGCTAACTAATTATTGAGTTTGATGTGTACATTGATGGAATTATGAGATAGTTGTAAATATAAGTGGAGGATTAGGAGTCATTGATAAAGTTTACAAAACTTGATTATATCTATATTTTTATTTCCTACAAAATAAAAAAGATGATGTGAACTTTGGAGCTTGAGGAGAATTCCATTGTGTCAATCAAAAGTGGAAAATAAACAATTGCTACTATAGAATGACAATAATTCCACTTCTAAACAATCAGTGATTTAGTATTTCAAATCTTTATGTAGTATCCCTATAGTTAGCATTCAAATATTTTGTATCAACCTAGGATTAGTGGTACCATTCTTTATACATAAACAACGAAGAATACATGTATGAGTTATACAAAATTTACAAATATATTTCAATGGAGTCTTCTAAAACAATAAAACCGCTATAATTCTTACCACGAGCTTGCAAAAAACATACTCAATGACTATAGCTAAAGAAAATAAATGTGGGAATCTTGTCCCTATTAGGCTCATTTCTTGCACATTACCAATTTGAATTAAAACCAAAAACTCCATTGTTGAAAACTTTTTCAAATATTGCATGCCACACCCTCTAATATTTTTGTGACTTCAAGAAGATTGTCTTCCTTAGATAATTCAATGGACCCAATAAAAGTAGATGCCATTGTTTATAGACTAGGTACTTCCTTTGCTGAATTGCAACATGAATTGCCTCCACTATAGTCCTCATARAAACATTTGATGTGAAGATAAAAAATTGATTTGAGAAATGAAAAAAAAATCATTCGTTCGAGTAAGTCATTGATCCGTCAAAGAACAATCATATAATTGTTCTAAAGCCTTGGAGAGATCACTTAGTATATCCATAACAAATCATATGCAATCAAGTGATTTTTTGGCCCCCTGTTTACTTTTTAATAAACAATAATTTCAACCTATAATCTTGAGTTTTGTTTGATAATGATTGTAGGTTTTTATTGCCGAAAATTTTCAACTCAAATAACATATAAATCCCAAATCAAATAACATATAAAATGATTTCAAAGACAAGCTAAAAATGAAATGAAATGGCATGTTTTTCAACTCAAATATTCATAGAGAATACATTTAGATGACCATTGCATCAATATTCAAGAAAAATGAACTTTCAATAAAAAGTAAATTTTAGCAATATTTTATTCGTATTTTAGATTTTTTTTTCTTATATAATATAGGGATGTGAAAGTTATTTTCAATTCCACAATGTATTTTCTTACTTCATCACTTTGTAACTAATTATAATTAACAAATAAAAATATCAAAAATTCCAAAACATAAACTTTCAAAGTAAGAAAATCTATTCATATCTTTTTCTTTTTCTTCTATGTAAATTTTAAGATATAAAATAGGAGGGGGGCTGAAATCTAATCACATGTAGTTTTCAACGGACACTCTAAGTGATCTCCCCGAGTATAAAGTAGGAGCAATTGTAGTATCTCGTGTAGTATAGTTGTAGAATAGTCTTAAATAATTTATAGAATAGTTGTAAAACAAGTTGTATAATGGTCATTCATTAGTCATAGCAAATATTGTAATGTGAAAATTATTGGTTTAATTACCTTAAATGACCAAGTTGCATTTTTTGGCAGCTCACTATGTATGGAGTTTTGATTATTTCTTCATTTAAATTTCCACAAAATATGAAGACAAGGAATATCTTTTAGGCATATCAATTTTTATAATTTTCGACTACATGATTAAAAAGTTATTGTAAGATATGTGGGTGCTGTCTTTTAGGTGCATAGGGTGCATAGTGAGGCATGCACCCAAAAGACAAATTCGCGTCCCCCCTTCCACCTCTTATAAATTCTCAGAAGGTTTAGGGATGGACAATCAATATGGGATTGTACCCGTATTTTGTACATGTATTCTGTACGTATTTTGCATTTTGTACACATATTTTGTACAAAAAATTGTAGAGTAGATTTTGAGAAGCCATAAATTGATTGGGGTTATGCATGTTACTACTTTTTACCTCATATTTTTTTTGGTGATCAACTTTTTAGATTTGACATGTGAAAAGAGGATTGAAATACTTCAAATCACTTTCGCAGTTTTAACACCCTCATGATCAAACATTATAATCTTTCAATCCGTAAGAGATATTGTTGTGTTTTCTTTTCTTATGTGAACTCTAACATGTCTAATTTTTTTTTTTTTTTTTGAAAAAAATGAAATGAGAATTCATTGCCAGAAAAGAGTACAACACAGCCAGCCACAAGTGGCCTGGCAAAAGACAAAGCAAAACACCCACCCCACCCCTCACAAGACCAAGACAAACAACCAAGGGCACATCACAGAGAAGAGCTTTGAGGCTCATCGCGGGCGGCCACCGAGGGCTGAACGTCGAGGCAGTGAAAATCGGGCCCATCAAGGAGGTTTGAAGACAAAACCCGCGTACGGACCGGTGATGAACCAAATCGGCCGCCCAACCTCCATGACGGAGAAGACCCCTTTCCTGCATCTTCGTTTGACGAAATTATCCATGAGTTTGCGACTCGCAGTCGGATTGCAAGCCTTAGCATGGATGACTTGCTCCCATTCACTCCTGCCATAATCCAAAAGGCCATTCCAAATGTGTTGCGTGAGTTTTTCCAAGGCCCAGGTCTGGTCGTTGAAGACCATGTCATTCCTTTGGATCCAAACGGTCCACAGTACCACTGTTCTAATTTCCAACTAGAGCCTCTAACATGTCTAGTTTGATTTTATGCGGTTACAATTCTTTCAAAGAATTGATACAACGTATCATAATGTTGGCTTTTTGTTCAATTTAGAGCAAATTCTAGAAGCTCAAGAAATTCCAGGGTCATTTTGGGGTTAACCCCCCTACAATTCAGTGTACCTTGTTTGTAAGGTATTCCTTTGACTTTTACTCTATGGTGGAAACTKGAGAAGTAAAAATATCACCCTCACGGGGGTGACCATAACTTGTACCATTGATTTTGGCAGGTCACACGGTCATTCCATGGCATAGTGAGTACGGGAAGTCGGGAACCTGCTACCCATTAATTAAAAGCTGCAGTTTCTCACGGAAGGTAAGGTAGTCTTGGTTGTTGGCAGCATCAGTCCTGTCATAAGGTAAACCCTTAAAGGACATTTCATATCCGGACTTGGTCAAACTTCATTAGATTTGTATATTAAAACACACATATCCAGAATTTGATATTTTTTGCATGTTACAATGTATGTCTAAAATTTATTTTCTTTTTTTGAAAATCGTAAACATCAAAATGAATTTCATATGATTTCTTATAAGGAATTTCTTAGCAAAAATCATAGTATTTACAGAAATGCTTAAATTAGTATGAATTTTATTTTTAAATGGAAGTAATGGTGACAAACTTKGTGGTGTAATTGATTTACTCTTTGAGCTCACACCAAGAGAAATTCTATAGAAAAGGTCTAAAAGTGGTGTATTTTTTACTTTTCACGATGCTATCTTGAAAATGTCACCAAAAATACAAATTTAACAATTTTGATAAAAAAATTCCATGGAGTAAAAAGTTGATTATTGGAGCTAAATTTTCTTAGTTAACTCCTAATTGACCAACCGACCATACATGATCAATCTGAAATTTTAGGCTTATTTATGCATGGGCAATTAAATTCCTTTGATGRTTTCAAAAAAAAATTGGGCAGTTTTGAGGGTTAACTATTGAAAACTTTCACTTTTCACTTAAAAAAAAGTACATATTTGATTATTGAGACGTCTTCAAAGGCATATATGTCCATTAGTGAAAGAATAAAGCTTGCCAATTTTACTTCATTTTTGGCTTTTAGCAAAGTTTGCCAATTTTACTTGATTTGAGATCTAAAAAATTGTACTTATCTATTTGCTTTGAAAATGGTCCCAACGGAAAGAATAAATTGTTTCCATGATTTTCACCATTGAAAATTTAATAATGCAAGTGTTGATTTGGAGCTATTTGCAATTTCTACTTATCATAAAAAATTGCATTTCAATAATTGCAAGGTGTATTGTGTAATGATTTTGATAGCTTTTCATGGGAAATTAAGTTTTTGGAAGTTCATTTTAGTGTGCTTACACTATTTGTAGTTGTTCATGTCACCTCCTATATCAAAAAAATCTTTTATATGCAAAGTTTTGAAACATTGTGGGAAAAGGCAGTACCCTAAAAATAGAAAATGTACATTTCTCTTGTTATAATCTTACAACTCCTATGCAATTTTGCACTCAACATTGGTGTATTTAAACATCTATACGGTTAGATTTTACAAAAAAAAACAATTTGCTTAATTGGGGATAACTACAAGCCAATGCTCGTTTTTCATAGTCAAAATACACTTGGAAAGGCTTGGGCATTTAGGGGTTAAGCTTAAAAACAATAAAAATCAATAACTATGTGAAAATCCAAGTTTAGACTTTCAAAGTGTAGGTGGGGCTAGCATTGTCTTTTAACAATTAAACTCCATGGAAAAAAATTCATTAACTTTTCATAGGAAAAAAAATGGAATTGGCATCTTACCCAAGTTGTTTCACAATTTTAGGACCTTCATGAAATTTGTTAAGAATTTTTGAAGCTGCAATGCAGTGGCCACTAAAAGCGACCCCTTCCTAAAATGTACATTATTGAGACATTGAAAAAAGAAAAATTTACCTTTATAATAGAGGCCGCTTTTAAAGCATCTTAGCTATCTAAATTTTAGTTTTCTAGGCACCAGACAACCATTCTTTTTAGGGCCTCATATTGTCAAATTTCATCAATKTTTTGGCTTTTGCTTCAAACTTGTAGAAAAATTAAAGAAAAAGAAGGGGAATATTTCAGCAAATTTGATGACAAATTTTTTTAGTGATTTACTGCAAATTACTAAAGATTGTATAAAAACATATCATAGCAACCAAAATAACAAAATCAATATATAAAATCTTCCAAGTTTGCAATACAAGTTGATTCAATTACTGCAAGATTTTGAATATTGTGAGTTTCCTTCATGCTAATTTGGATGAATTTTTGTACAAGAGATTTGATGTTGCCCATTGCCTCAAAGATGACAAAAGTCCARCATTGATAGGTCATTTGTGCAAGCTTTACAATGCACATATAAGAAAGATTCTCCAATTCAACTTTGGACTCCTCTAAAAAAACCTAAAATATCATTGAACTTCTAAAGAACTAAGGGACATTTAAGGCAAAAATTGTCCATTTTTAGGGCTCTAAGAGAAAACAGAAAAGAAAAGTTTTTTTTGTGTGAAATTCAACCATACATACTTGTAGAAAACTACTAAGTATGTGGAAATATTTGGAAAAATCTTAGAAACTTTGACCATACAACTTGAAAGATTAAGAAAATATTTTTTTTCCGACCTTGCAAGAAAAGTTTAACAAAAAAATCATGTGTAACTATGTGAGATTTCTTGCTTACATTGAATGGTCAATTGCTCCCTTAGGAGATTAGGGTCAAAATCAAAATCAAAGATATGCTCGCATGGGGCCTAGCGCGCACACACTTCACAAATCACAACCAGATTGAGACCACCACGCCCACACTCACAGTCACCCCCTTCCCAAGACAGAGCTAGTTTGAACAATTCAAATTTCGAATCAAAACCCCACCTCGTGTGATGCTGCCCTGTAGCCGCTCCCAATAGCCACTCCAGTCATTGCCCTAATCCATCCCAACCACCTACGCATGCTCTCCCCACCCTCGGATCAAACCCCATCCACGGCCCCAATCCGCCCTCTCCTCCACGTCACGCCAAGTGCGGGTCCCATTGGTAGGGACGCATCCCATCCGTCCACGTCACAGACCCAGTATTCCCGCCATACGAAGCAACGGTCTCCGGTACCCGTTACACGGTATTCAGTAAGCGATGCACCAACTCGGTCTCCGTGGTCGGCAGTTCGGCACAGTTCCAAAAGACTCTACCGCGGTCTCCGGTCTCCGGTCTCCACGCTACGGTCTTCGGTTTCCGTGGTATGCCAGCGTGAATCTTAAGAGCAAGGATGCTGCCTCAGCAAGAGCGCCGTGGTGTGGGTGTCGGCATGATCCGTCGTCTTTCTGTTGCAATTTTTGGATTGCCCTTTGGCTTTCGCGTCTTACCTATTTCGGAGCTTCTTCTGTGAAGTGTCCGCTAGGTGGTGGCGTCGGCGAGAAGTGACGTCTTTGGTTGCAAGTTGTCTTGCGGAACTGGAACGGGAATCCGGATCTGCAAAGGATGAGCGTGGGCCCACTGGTCCAGCTACTTGCGTTTGCACTTTGCAGTGTCATCAGCGTTACCTTCCGGCGCAGACTTTCTTTTGCTGTGTTTTTTGCGGTTTTGACAGAATTCAATAACAGCCGGCCAAGCTGTTTGTAATCAAGAGTGATGCTCGTTGGTGTAGTTTCTTCAAGAGTGCGCTAGTTGAGGCTTATTTCTTTTGGTGCGTCGGAGAGATTATTGTTGAAGTTTGTGTGAGTAACCCTGTGCTCTTTTTGTGAGGACTATTGTTCTTGCTGGTCCTGAGACAGAATTTAATAACTGCTGGTTATGATGTTTGTGGGAAACTGTATTTGGAGGAAAGAGTAGAGCTTCTTCGGTGTTGTTGCTTTTAGTATTGATCCTGTCGAGGTTTCTTTCTGCTTGTTTATAGGAGAGCATCGAAGATTGATCCTGTCAAGGTTTCTTTCTGCTTGTTCATTGGAGAGCATCGAGGATTGATACAGTCGAGGTTTCGATCTTTCTTGTTGTGCATCGGAGAGAGCATACTATTGTAGACGTGGTGTTGTAGTGATGGCGAGAGGGGGGGATGGGAGCTGGTTGAGGACCAAAGACACAGCAGCGGCGATGGATCACAGGGATACGATGTCAGTGCGCGTGTCGAATTCGGCGCAGGACATGGCGGCGAAGCGACCATATTCCGCCGAGTCGGCTTTCGGTGACGGCGAGGACAATCGCTGGTCCCCTCGTGGAGGTCGTATGGGGGAGTCGTTCTCGGTGGAGGGCGCCACAGCTCGAGCCAAAGGGAGGCCCAACCTTCGTCGCTCCCAGTCCACACTCCTGGACCAAGTGGCCGTCGTGCTCTGCTGCTGCAACCCTCGCTGGGGCCGCAGCAAGTACAACGCCATGGAGGGAAACGGAAACACACCCGAGGGCGTGCTACGGACAGGACGTTTTGTGTCCGATGAATGACAAGGAATCAAACCACGTAGGACAAAATTGCGACTTTTCATCCTCGGTATTAGGAGTGGAAGGGAAGATCTTTTCTAGTATTTTGACTTCCAATGAGTATATTTGACTTTTCAAAGTAGATGATGTCACACGGTTTAAAAAATGCATGATTTCCACGGCCACCGGTCCATCCTTTAAGGGTTAAAGCTTGCTCATATGAGGTAGTTTGTACTAATAGCTTTTTAAACAATAGTGTTGACAGTGTGTTAGGTGAATACTTTGGTGCTATAAAAATTTGTTCATAAAGAGGGTTGGGTTTCTTTTTTGCGGATATTTAGGTTGGGGGGTCACATATTTTCTAGAATTCCATTGTTGCCACCACCCTTGAAATTGTCTAAAATGATAGAGCTGGTAGCATTCACAAACTATGTTCAAATATCATACGTACTTTTCCTTGAGTCCCTAAACAATAGTGCCTAAGTTGGAGATTTTGCATAGATCTAAGGGATAGATTACTTGTTCTAGAATGCATGTATTGTTGGCACTATGACTAAAAATATAGTTAATCCATCGAGGGAAAGTTTTTTGGAGTTTTTTAGTAGGACAGAGGGAGTAGTTGGTTAGGAGTTACTTGTAGGGTGCAAAGCACAAGCAAGTAAACACAAGAAAAGGCTATCTAATTTAGTACCGTCTCACCATTAGTCTTGATAGGATTAAAGATAACAAACTCATAGTATCGTTTGCCTATGAGGGAGGGGTCCTTTCGCATCTACATCTTTGAAAATGAGACTTTTTCTAGTGAAATAAAATTGTATTGTATACATGTTACAAGGAAGTTTGGATGCACAACCAACCAAAGTTCTTGATTTCTATATTTGAACCCTTCTCCAAGTTTTTAAGAAAGAATATTAACACAATTGTAGGTTTATATGGTGTTATGTTTGGTTAGACAAGTCTTGATTCTCTTAAAAAAGATAATAATGATTGAACTCAAGCCATAAAAGGAATTATAGAAGATCTATGTATGTCAAAACTTAGTATAAAATCTCTTTTTAATTGGAAAATCAAATTTAGCTATGAAATCCCTACAAAAACAAACACCTAAGTTATGAGAGGTTGTGTCCTTGTATCAATGGATTTCTTCTCAAACATGTAGCTTTTGTCAATATACAACTTCTTCTATCTTTTATGGTTTACAGTCAACAAATTTGCACTTTTTGATTACTACCATTCACTAAGAAGGATGTTGAGAACTGATTACATAGTGTCCAATGGTTGATAGGAAATACTTTTAAGTACGCAGGACAAAAGTACTAATGTTCATCTTTAGAATTTTGTGTATAAAAAGGGAGGTTATACATGGTAGTTTGACCTCCAGCGAATGCTTTTGGATTTATTTCTAAGCAACTAATTCATACAATACTAAAAACAATGATTTCTATAGTGACCAACGTGTCTTTTTAGGGTTAATCAAGTTTTCAATTTTAATTCACATATTCATAGAGTTTCTTGGAATTGAAGTTAGGATAGCAACATCATGTATGCCTCTTATTTATTGTAATGGTGCATTTCAATCTACATTTGTTAAAGGATTTCATACTACCAATGCAATTGTAATTCAATAGCTATACTTTGGAAAATGTGAATAGTTTAGATGTCAAGGTTTCCACCATAAGATTTCAGTATATTCCTTCTTTCTATAATGTAACCGCCTATGGTTGCTTATTTTATTTTGCATGAGTAATGTAATTGAAGTGGTAGAAATTGAGCTCTACAGCTTGAATCCAGAGGGGTGTGATATTTTTTTGAATCTTCCATAATGTTTTTCATCAAGGTTTTGCATTTACTTAGCAAGTATTTTGTACACTTGCAATGTGAAAATCATATACAAATTAATATTTTGAAACAAACAATCCAGTGAAAAGAGGCTGTACACAATGCAGCCATTTCATTTTGGTATTAGTTTCCCCCCCTCCCTCCTAAATAACCAGAGCCGTTGATTTTTGATTTAAAAAAAATTACAACCCTCCCTCCACAACCCGTTGATCTTGGATACAATCTCGGATACAGATACGATACAAACACAAACACAAACACAAATATATATACATATACATATACGAATACAAATACAAATACAAATACATTTACAAATACATTTACAAATACATTTACAAATACATTTACAAATACATTTACAAATACATTTACGGCTACAAATACGAATAAGATATGAATACATATATGAATACATGTACGAATATGAATACGGATATGGATACCGGGAAACATATCCCATATTGTTTGGAGCAGTTCTTGCTTCGTGAAAATTATAAAGAGGGAGAGAGGGGGTGGGGTTCAAAAAAAAATTTAATTAAATTTTTTTTAATTTAAAGTTTGATTGGGTTGGCTGCGTACAACCACTTTTGAGTGCATAGAGGTGTCACTATGCACTCAAAAGTGACTATACACAGCCAACCTCACTATCCACTCAAAAGATGCAGTTGACCTCCGCCTCAACCTCCCCCCTTTCCTCCCCCCTCTTTGAAAAATCCCTTGCCGTCGATCTCTATTTGAAAAATTTGAACCCCTTTAAAAGCCGTTGATATGAATTTTTTCCCAAGAGCAGATAATATTGATCCCTATCATTGATTTAAAAAACATATATACAGAATCCACCTCAATCCTGTTGATCTTACATAGATAAATTAAAAACCAATTGCTGTTGACCTCATCGCTGCAATGAGCCACGATCTCAATGTTCAAATTAGGGTTTCAGGCTTGAAGTTGGCAACATTGTTTCGTTTGTGTACACTATCTTTTGGATGGATAGTGGATAGTGAGGCAGAGGTATCCGCCCAAAAGATATAGTGAGGCAGATTGTTTATTTTTTTAGCCCCCTACCCAAATTTTTAATTTTATTACCCACCTACATGCATACTTGTATTTTTGATGAGCAGTTTCTCCACCAAAGAATATGGGATATATCGACATATCCAATATGAAATATATATTCAATACATATTCAATATGTATTTGGTATTTAATATGTGTTTAGTATTAAATCAATGGCATTAAAGGGGGTTTCAATTTTTTTTAATCTTAAATCAATGGCCAGGAAATGGGGGTGTTGTTGTTTTGCAGGAGGTGGTGCCATCTTTTCAATGGATGGTTTCATTAATGCTCACCAATTTGCTTATGTCATGTGCACTTTTGTTGGGGCGTTTATGAGATTTCAGGGGTGTGGCATTTAGGAGCTCAGTCGAAAATGAACGCATTTTAGCTAGTGCCTTAGGTCCTCCTTGCAGCAACAATCTTCACACAATTGATTTTTAGTAAGTCCTCAATCCGTTTTGGTGTGAGTGAAAAGAGCTTTTCAATAGAATCTGTGAGTATTTTGATTTGCGCCAAAAAATAAAACAAAACAAATTGTGTGATAGAATGTTCAATTTAACACTTGCTGGTCTATT
Source organism: Pleurozium schreberi (assembly GCA_006891605.1). Lineage (NCBI taxonomy): Eukaryota > Viridiplantae > Streptophyta > Bryopsida > Hypnales > Hylocomiaceae > Pleurozium > Pleurozium schreberi. The sequence goes on from VACF01002291.1 coordinate 75,570, forward strand.
TTGATTTTTGAAATGGAGAGAGTTTGAGGGTTTGCTCACATGGATTACAATTTGTTTTGATCATATCGGGGGTTTGTTTGTTTATTGAAATTCTCTAAGCTTAGGATTTAGCACACGCAGTCTCTCAATGAATGAAGCTGATAGGAGGGTTTCTTCTAAGTCAATTGTTGAATCAAGCTTGCAAGAGGACAAGAGGACTATGGTGGATGACGGTGAAATTTTCAGCTAGTGTAAACCCTAATTCAAAAATGCTAGATCAATTTGTTGATTGCAAGTTGAGTTTCACCAATTAGTTTGAAGTGATTTGGGGGGCACAATAAGAATTCCAATGTTAAATTAGGGTTTCAATGCACTTACTAAATTACTAGACTCTGACTCACATTGGTATTGCATGYAGGTTGATGCGATCAATTGAATTGCGAATGAATCTTGTTGAAGCCTTTGTAGATAATTGAACTCGCTAATTTTGCATTTGGTTTGAGCAACTTTGTGGTGTAGTGAGATGGTCTAAAGGGTGCCTGTAGAAAATATAAATTTTGCTTGTGGCTATCTGTTATAATGCAAGGAGCTTATGATATTATTTCAAATTTGAGCATTGATTTGTTGCAATCAACATGTGCCATTTGCCTCATATTGCACCCTTTTGAGAATTTGTTTGGAAAGTTTAACATCCAATGAAAAAATGACACATGTACTTGTTTGTATTTGATTTTGGGTTTTCCCAATTTTGAAATCATGTATCACTATCCACTCACTATCCACTCACTATCCACTCAAAAGATAGTAAGGTAGGAGGTCCATGAATGGCCCATCTAAGGGCTGAAGCTGAATTTTGGCAAGGTGAAACTGATTGAAATAATTTTTAGTAAATTTTCCTTAAAAGACAAGTGGAATTGGCATCTAACCCAAGTTGTTTTATGTTTTCTGGAGCTTTGTGGAATTAGTTATGAATTTTTGAAGTTGCAGAAAAGTGCATTTCAATGGGCATTAAAATGGACCACCTGGCTCCTCAAATGTAGATTGCTTGTACATTGGAAAGTGTAAAATGTATCTCTAGAGCATGTTCCATTTTAGAACCCGCTCCATTTTAGGACCTCCTACCTTATAAAGTCCCCAGAGTTGGGGTTTGGCTCTCACAAAGTTGAGCAGGTTTGACTATCCCTTCCAAAACACCAGCCAACCTATTTCAAAAATTTAGGCTATCTACAGGTGTTATCATGGAGGTGACAAATTTTAGTTCCCTAGACAAACAAAGAACTATTCATTCTAGGATATGATGGCTAGAGGGACTTTCATTGGCCTTCAAGAATATTATGCATATCAACATTGGGAGCTTCATGTTAATTATTGCAATCTTTAAATCACATTTCAATTGACTTGGTAGACATTAGGCTTGAACATTTTAAGCTTATTTAAGCTGTAACATAGGATCACTCAAAAGTGAATGTGTTCCCAACAACAAAGTATAAAGAGTTTAACCCCTAAAGATCTTTGACAATGCTTTCACCAAAAACGCTCCAAAACTGCCATTTCTAGTGTAAGTACCAAATTTTAGAAAAAAAGCATTTTTGGACAAATATAACTGTAGGATCTTGTATCAAAATACTTTGGGAAGATGTGGAAAAAATTTCAGATTTTTTCACCATGTGGATTGCAAGATATCTGCGTTTAAAGTGACAAAAATCCTTTTTTTGAGCCTTGCGAAAATCCGGGCAGCTGCACTTCAAAAGGCCACATTTGTATGAAAAAATGTCCAAAATGGTTGTTACTCTTTGRATTCATTCTTTAGRTYAAGTTGGMRACAYTMTTGAAAATTTTCARTTYATTTGGAATTGTACAAYATGTAGGAAAMAAATAGTAAGTAGAAAGAAGTAGAGAATGATTCAAAATACTAAAKTGTTAACAATTTATTTATGAAATTGAAAATTGCCAATCCCAATGGTTGAAATGTTGTAATAAACAATCCACACCCAATGTTTTGATTTTTTTTCAAAATTATTGAAAAATGAGTTAAATAAAGGACTTCAAAGTTTATTTTAGCGTAGAGATTCCATGATTGCCCGCAAACAAAAACTCTTCATAACTTTTGACTCATTGATCAAAATGGAGTAATTCAAAGCTTCTCATGTACATATAGTTGTAGATAATCATTTTAAAATTTTTATTTCTAAAAAAAGTCATTTTTTCAGACCTGCCCGACCTGCCCAGAGATCAAAGAAAAGTACATATATTGCAATAACTTTTTAACCATATAGTCAAAAGTCATGAAGATTGTTGGGCCTTAAAGCTACTCCTCGGACACATGTTGTATGAAAATTTCAAAGAAAAAAACTATAAACTCCATTTGTAGTGAGCTGCCTAAAATTGCTATGTTGCCAAAAAACGCAGTTTGGTCCTTTAGGGGTTAACCCTGGAGCTTCTTGATTCATCCCAAAAATTGACAACTTCAGAAATATTATTATAAAGTGTTATTTGGAAGCATAATTTGGAATTGATATACAAATAAAAGTTGTAGAATGAGGGTTGTTGATTCCATCCGTACGGTCAGATTCACCATTGCTATCACCATTATTTTTTTTATAAATTTTGAAAGGGAAATTTCAAAATTCCTTCAAAATTCAATAACAAGCAAAATATTATCATTTTTGGAGTAAATTTTTTGGGAATGAATTTGAAATGAGGTTCTTTTAACATTGTGATTTTGTGAAATTTTTTTGTTCTTAAAATCTATGACCTCATTTTTGGCAAATCCAGTTTTGAACTAAAGTCAATGCAATTTTAGCTTGGTCAACCACTTGATGTACTTGCACATTGGTAATTTTATAAAAATGTGTACTTTAGTAACCCTAAATCCAACCCTTAAACAGAACAACTTGATATAATATCTCTAGAAATTAGAAGAACTTTCATCCAAGCAGTTAAGAGGATCAAACTACAGTTTCAATCTGTTCATCATCCAATTTTTGAACGCCGGCACACTCCAAGGTTAACCCATTAAGAATTGGTCGACCACTTTTGGATTGATATTGACACCTTTTCATTGATATCAAGCGATTTAGAATGAATTTGGATACGGACAAAAGGGGACAGTTGTGGAGAATTGTAAATCAAATGCATTGGGACAAGAATCAAGACAATCTGTGCTAGCATGCAATTTAGGGGTTGAAAAAACTAATGAAATTTGCGCTAAAAATACAAAAATCTTCCAAAAAGGGAACCTTGAATTGCCACAAAATTTATTGTGGAGGCCCAATCATTCATGCCAATTCCATCAGCATGGTTAAATCTCCGGAAAGCATCACGAATTGATATTTTTTTCCATGTTTAATTAGAAACTAGAGAGAATGTCTTGGTAGCCCCCCAAATCAACCACGGTCCTTATTGGGTTAAGGAATAAGTACTTTTATTGCACAATATTCAACACATTAACAAGGAAAATAATTTAACCCTTAAACGACGCCGAGGACATTTTGCGTCTGATGAATGGCAAAAAATCTTTCCTTGTAGGACAAAAATGCAATCATTCATCCTCGGTATTAGGGGTGGAAAGGGGAGATCTTTTCTAGTACTTTGAAATCCAATGAATATATTTAGCTTTTTCAAAAGAGATGATGTCACACGGTATCAAAATGCATGATTTCCRCGGCCACCGGTCCGTCCTTCAAGGGTTAAATAATCTATCAAWCCAACATTGACTGCTTATAACTTTTCCTCATTATATTTGAATGTCGCTCTTGGACTTTACTGATCTTTACTTCTTAAGACCAGAACTCCCCCCAACACAGTAGGACAAATTCGCACCTTTTGTAGGAGATTTGTGTAGTTTGATAACACTGGATCATGGTGCACACAAGCCCAATTTCTTTCACTGCAAAATGTGCATGAATTCAGTGCCGGATGGGATCTCAAAAACAGAGCAACAACCACCTCCACGTCATAAAATGTGTCTCTTTGATATGAAAGGCCACTCTTTCTGAAGCTGCACGAACTGAMCTGGGTCATGACTTTTGATTTTTTCAAAACATTCTCTGCTTGAATGAGCCTTTCTCCATTTCTACAATTTTATTATTCTCTGTCTCATGTCTGAGTTTCTAAAAACCATCTGACCTGTCCCAACCAATTGAATTATTGAACTTCTACACTTCAATATATTTCCTGTTTTTTTTAATTCCATTCCATTTAAGAATTACCAGAATTCCTTCTCGCATTTCCAATTGATCATCTGCTGTGCCGGAACCGATTGAGGAGCGAGAATGTCAGCCTATTGGGGCAAATACGCAGGTACATAATTAATCACCTCAATCCATATCACAAGTTTCTGAATTGCATTGCATTGCATTGTTGAAAACTGGAGCTGAGAATGATTCAAGCATTTGAACTAATGGAATGGTTGTTGAGTCTATTCATTTGTAAAACACTCAAAGTCTTTCCAGTCATGAATGTTGAATGGATGAATGAATGAGCTTCTAGTTCTAAAGCTTTAAGTTCGTAAGAATTTCTCGACCAGCTGAGTTAAGAAATTCATGAATTTTAGCCCTTTTGTGTGTCTGGGTGTAGCGAGCAATCCACAAAGCAAAGGCGCTCACCAGAAACACGCTTGCTGGAAATGCGGTTGGGTCCCAAACGTTGAATCTTCTCTCCTGGCTTGCTTTTCTCTGAGAAAAAAAAAAAATTGAATAATATTACTACTCTTCTGCCTCCGTTTCTTGATATGAGGAATTATAAATGTTCTTAAATACTTACTAGGTATGTCACTTCATCTCATCTCCGAGTTCTAGGAGCTACCCTGCAAAAAATATTCGTCGTCTAAGTAGATCAAGGAAATGCCCACAAGAAGACACATAAGTAGTCTTATCAGTAACGTGGGTCTCTCCAAAACCCTGATTTCAATAGTGAGACAAAGAAAAATCAAATTTCTACATCAATTATGAAATCCAAACAATMTACAAAGTTAACGTGGTTTATTAATCACACCATTTTCTGTAAAATTCGATTATTTCATGAACTATTAGACAACCTTGTGAAAGGGTCTCCCAGGCATTGATATACATACACGGAGGCCTCCCCTTGAATTGTGGAGAGGATTAGCTTTTTGCAACTTGATTTTGAAGCAATCCTTTAAACTAGCTAAACAAATCTTACCTAGAAAATCTAGTGGAGTCTTATCATTGAGTTAGAGTGACAATTGACAACGTTGAATACACTTTTCCGTGCAATTACTGTGGAGGAGGAATCAAGGGTTTTAAAAAATAAGGATGGGTTGACACACATTCGATTTAGAGGTTGATTTGGACTATCCTTGTGATCCTCCTCTCCCAGTTCTTCCAGGTTTTAATTTTCCTTTAGAGATTACCACGTTAATTCCTTTCCCTTCACATCATGTCATCAAAGTTCATTGAGCGTTCATCAACGTTATTTATCGTCTGTGAATTACACTGCCATGTATGTGCTTGTTGTAATGACACAAGCATCTTATGATATTCATTGAATGTGGGTTCAGAAATCTTCTGATAAAATCTTGAATGAACTAAATCCGATCACAATTCTATCAATGATTTTTGCATAATAACAAAACCCTCAGGAACTGTCTTTGCCTCTACGTACAATTCGAGTCTCCTAACAAAATTAAAAGATCGTCTCTGTCACTAAACCTTGGTTGCTTTGAAAGAATTCATGTTACGGTTACATTAGTTAAAATCGCGTGTCTCAGAGTGTCAAGAATGTGACAATCAAGTGCACAGAGGTCTGAAAAAGTGCCAGTTGCTGAAATTTTTTGCCATCTTAACGACTGAGATTGTTTGTAAAGAATTGTAGCAAAAAATGGACAGCAATGTATGGATTAGATGAGGTTGCAGTGGACTTATTGAATGCAAGTGMAGTGAAGTGAAGACGAGGTGTGTGTATGTGAAGGGATTGCTTACGTAAGTGCGTGTGCCTGGGCTGGCGCTGTCTTGCAGATGAGCTGATTCGGACGGCCAAGTATGTGGGCACTCCGGGGAAAGGCATTCTGGCGGCCGACGAGAGCACCACCACCATCGGCGCGCGTCTGGCCAGCATCAACGTGGAGAACACGGAGGCCAACCGACAGGCGCTCCGGGAGATGCTGTTCACGGCGCCCGGCACGCACCAGTTCTTGAGCGGTGCGCTGGTGTTCGAGGAAACGCTGTACCAGAAAACACTCGGAGGAAAGCCCTTCGTCAAACTTCTCGAGGAGGGCGGCGTCATGACAGGCAACGCTCTGCACTTCCCTACACAGACACACACACACAGACACAGACACAACGTCCCAGAAATTCAGAGAGGGTTTTTAGGGTTTAGGACTTAGGGTCACGGTTCGTAGACCTTGAGTTTAGTAGGTCACCGGACATTTAGGGTACTGCACCTAATTGACCCATTTCCAAAATTCGTCCCTATAGATTTTTGTCTGAAAATGTGTACTTAGACTCTATTCTAAATAAACTTATTTTTCGCACTCTCGAAATTCATAGTTGTTTTATACGGTAGCCGAAAAACAAGTTGCTTGTTGAGCAAATTGGAGTCATTCCCAATTTGGCTCCCACCAAGATCCAATGAAAGTTTAGACATCCAACAATAAGTACCATGTTTAAATGCTTATTTGGATGATTTTACTAAAAATTACCTTATTAAGTGATGATGCATGAATGTCATTGGAGTCCAAGTAGGAAAAGAGAATCTAAATTTGATGATCCTATTTTGACAGAAATTAAAACATGGTCTAGCATGGCGATTTGGTCTTTTCTTTGGTGTCTTTTCAATTGGATTAATCCTTGAACGACGCCGAATGACCATGGAAATCATCAATTTCTAAAACCGTGGGAATCATTGGCCTAAAAGAATCCAGAAACAATTGTTGGAAGTCAAAGCACTGTAGAACATCTTCCCTTTCCATCACAAATTCCAAGGATGGATAGTTGCATTTCTGTCCTACATAGAAAGATGCTCTCTCATTCATCAACCAGGAAATGGCCGCGGCGGCGTTTAGGGGTTAACTTGTCAATGTTCATTTTCCCTTCATTCTTGACCAAGTTGTTGAGCTTTAAAACACATGGCAATGGTAGAATATTAGACTTGGAGGATTGTAAATTGTTTAGGAAATTCCTAGATAAGCCCCTCGGAGATTCTACGTGTAATAAGAAACCTGACAACACTACTCACAGGAATCAAGGTGGACACTGGCACCATCGCCCTCGCGGGCACCAACGGCGAGACCACCACTCAAGGTCACGACGGCCTGGGCGCCCGCTGCAAGAAGTACTACGACGCCGGCGCACGCTTTGCGAAGTGGCGAGCGGTGCTGAAGATTGGACACACGGAGCCCTCGGAGCTTGGCATCCAGCAGAACGCCCAAGGGCTGGCCCGCTACGCCATCCTGTGCCAGGAGAATGGGTTGGTGCCCATTGTGGAGCCCGAGGTGCTGTCCGATGGCTCCCACGACATTCGCAAGTGCGCCGAAGTCACGGAGCGCGTGCTGGCAGCTTGCTACAAGGCGCTCAACGACCAACATGTCCTGCTAGAAGGCACCCTGCTCAAGCCCAACATGGTAATTAAGCTAGCTAGATTAATTAATGGGAACCCAACTAGCAATTCAATCTACTGGCTGGTGAAATGGTACATCCGTGTAGTCATTAATTAAACGCCAATTTTGTTTCCTGGCGGAAATTCGCAAAGATGGTTCAAGCGGGTTCACAGTATTGGCAACATTGTTTCCAAGTGTTTTTGGTGAAACGTACATCCGTTCTGGTTCAAGTTTGTAGTTGTTTGTAATCAATTTCGTTGTATTGTTGCAATTGAAAGTGGGAAAATTGTGATATGCTATTGGCTCAAAGCTCCAAATGCAAGTTATAGTCTTATAGAGTTCAGCTGTAAGGAGCCTACCTAGAAAACTGTCAATGTCGTGATTGGGTGCAAATATAACAAAGTCGACGTTCCAATTATTGTCAATATAGTTAAATTGGAGCAGTTTTAGACGTCAAAAATTGTGACATTCGTCTATGTACAGAAAGCCCTAAAATGAATAGTCACAGCTCACAAGTCGTTCTAAGAAGACGTAATTTTCAGAGCCTTGTGTGAGTGAATGTCTCCATTTGTTATACCTCAAATAGCGTCAATTTTCTCTCTCGCGGTTTGCATAGATGATAGAATTTTTTTTTCCCCCTCGTCACTGGCTGTTTGCTCTAACACTTATAGTTGCCTGCGCGGGCGCCGCCTTGCAGGTGACGCCGGGGTCGGACGCGCCGAAAGTGAGTTGTGAGATCATCGCCAAGTTCACGGTGCGCGCGTTGCAGCGCACGGTGCCTCCCGCGGTGCCTGCTGTGATGTTCCTGAGYGGTGGCCAAAGCGAGGAGGAGGCCACCATCAACCTTAACGCYATGAACGCGCTGCAGACGCTCAAGCCCTGGACGCTCAGCTTCAGCTATGGACGCGCTTTGCAAGCCAGCGTGCTCAAGACGTGGGGCGGGGAGAAGAAGAACTGGGTCGCGGCGCAGCGCGTRCTCTACAACCGCGCCAAGGCTAACTCCGAGGCCGTGTTGGGCAAGTACAAGGGAGACTCCGGCGGAGACGCAGGAACGCTCCACGTCAAAGACTACCGGTACTAATTGATCGATACCGAAAATTCATGCGTTTCAGAATTAGGGCTCCGCCGTCGTTAAAAAAGTATTCATAAATTTCTCATATATCATGACCTGAATTTTCGTCAAGCGCGCATTCCCCAATGCAGAGACCAAAATGTTCATAGAAATAATTCCATAGTGCGGCTATGGAGTTTTTTTTATATCTTGAGTGTGAAATTTCGTAATTGCACCATGGAACTGGGTCTCCGAACTTCAATTTCATGACATTGCTGCGATTCAAAGCGTCAAAATTGTGACACTCAACCGCACAAAGCCCTAYAAAAACTAGTTTGACAGATGTAACACAAGGTTTCATGTACCAAATGCAATTAATGTCGTGAATATCAGCCATTACAACACAATTGTCGTGCGTTCGATCAGTTCGGCATTCCCCCACAAATTCCCTCTTACTAGTGTCAGTAGCTGGCAACGTCTGCAGCAAAATTGTGGAACTCCGCCAACATAATTGGCGAAATTTGTTCACAACATTGGCACTTTATTTTGAAGGTGTGCTCTCTGAAACTAAAATCTACAGCGGTACTAGTGCGTAGATGATTGGTAGTTACGTCGAATGTCACAGTTATGAGTCTCGGAAACGAAAGAATATAACAAAATTTTGACATTCCGGACGTCATAGCTGAGTCTCGATCAGTTCTGTAATTTTTTCAGAATTTATTGCTTACAAAATCCATCCTTAGAACTTCCATTCTAAGGATGGATTGCACATTAATTGAAATTGTTATTAKCAAGAAATCCTAGCCTCCCCCTTTTTCTGAGTATGTAGTACTTCAGAGCAATCGGCTTGACGGAGGGATATTCCAATGATTCCATTTTTCATGAGATTATCAGTGATTGCTCCTGGCTTTTCAATACTTCTTGAGTTGATGTCAATCTCACAAGGCGAAATAAAACCCGAGATATGTTTAATTAAGTCTGGTTGTAACGTCAGTTTTGTTACATAGTCAGAGTGCCTAAATTGTGATCTCCACTCAGCTGCACAGAGCTCTAAAAGCTAAATCTGATACAGTCATGGATTTAAGTTTCAAGACGCTGTCCATCTTGAAAAGTGCCAATGTCGTGAAWATATGCCAAATTTACGAAATTGAGATAAAAAATCTACTCTGCATGAAAGTGTTGAATTTTTATACCTAGCTGCCAAGACTTGAATGTGGTCAATTTCAGAATATAGGCGATCGATTATTCACAAGATTTGCACAAAACAACTCCAATAGCTGGCTGCTACGGCTACGAAGTCAATCCTGCTAAATATATCGGCGCAATTCCGCGGGAGACACTGTGCAGGGCGTGCTGCCTGCAACGTTAATATCTACCACTTCCAGTTTTCAGAGCTTTGCGCATATGAAAGGCACAGTTTTTGATGCCCCAAATCATGCCAATTGTAATGAAACTCGAGGTGGGATGAGGGAGGACACTTCTAAAATTCACCCCCACAACAAAAAACCGCAGCCATGTTTGAATTAGACGTTGCTGACACCACAAAATTTAATGTGATTCCAATGGTGATTGCTGATCATAATGTGTTTATATTAAACGTTGTCCAAACTTAAGAGAACAACGTCTTCAAATTAAAAACCTTTGCTGAAAATTAATACCACTGGGTGCATAACGTCGTTCACCACCGCACACGTAGCACTTGACAGAATCCAAAACTAGTTATATATGTCCACAATTACTGCTGCTGAGAAGTCATGATATAATCCAAAATTCCCAACTTCCCAACTTCCCAAACCTCGACCACCATCGGCAATGGATTTGCTCGCTCGATGTGTTTCTTACTGAAGTGTTTGCTGACGTCTGTTCCAAAAGTTTCCTGTTTCCTGAATTTAAGCATTGCCTAAAAGCAAGTTCCAAAACGCTGCTAAACCCTCGAAATTCTCGTTGTAATTTAGGAGCTTCCACCGCGTTCAGGAGCGAGGGTCGCTCTGCTACAGGCACAGCAGAACGGAATATTAATAACAAGCTGGCTGGAGGTGCAACCAATTAACGGCACCTCATTCCCGGGATTTCTACTGTAGGTAGCATGCTTGCTGCCAATTAGGACCACATGACTTCAATTTCCATGAGTCCACTGCTAGAAGCACATGTCGACAGCCTATTTGTCGGACAACTCGCGCAACAACTTGCGTACGTGCACATTCCCTGGTGCAGATCGAACAATTATTTTAGGGTCTGCCATAGCCTCTCACTGGAATGAAATTATGAAATGGAATGAAGCAAGTTGGCAAGTTGGCATTTGGCATCTGGCAAGTTCGCAGGGGTTGATATACGGTATATAGGGGCCCAGGAAAATACGGAGATCTTGTTCCCGGAGACTGGGACAATAGATCCCGGCCGACATGCACTCCCGAATCACCCCGAATTCCTTTCTTATTTTTTGGGCAGTAGAGCAACTTGCACAGGCAGATGCACCCTGAGATGTATGCACTGAACTGAAGGAAAAAAAATGGAGGAAGTGAAGCGGGCAGTCACGTGTGTGTGTATATTCATTCTACATCAGGAAAGTACCCACACACACACACAAAAACAATACTGAAACAATACTGTTTTGATGGGTTCACAGTCCAACTTTGAAAATGTACTATTGTAGTCCAGCAATACTGTTTCCACTAACACTACATTTGTTGCAGTATTGATGATGTACTACAACAATAAACATTCAAAGTTGGACTTTGAGACCATTGAAATAGTACAACATCAGTACCAATACAATGGGGGTGTTAGTTCCCAATGCGTACTCCCTTAGTTCCACTAGAAGCTTCCCAAATTGAAGGTCATATGTTATAAAAATAACATTAAAAAAAAAGCTTCCCAAATTCTTCCTACAAAGACTGTAAATCAGTCTAATTAGGAGGCTTTTAGTGGGACTGAGGGGATAGTATTCATAGCTTTTCATTCACATATTGGGGAATCTAGTATTCTTTTGAGAGGGTTTTGGTGGTTTCATTCCTTTTTTCCAGCAATTTTCATCGTGTTAAATGAAAAGAGCCTAAGAGCATCCTCACCCGTCTTGTGAAATAGATTACTTGTCCAAATTGGACTTGCAAAATATATGAACTTCTTAGCTTACCCCCTAAACTAGTAAACTCCCATTGTTCCTTTGGGGGACAAAATGGATTTTGGGCAGGTTCCTATGGTCTCAATATTTGTCTTGATTTTTTTAATATTTTTTGGTGAAGATACAAAAATACATCAACTTTTCAAAAATATAATTTTTATTTCAATTGGTGCATGGTAGCAAAAGTTAGGGCACAAATAGCCCAAACTTCAGTTCTGCAACCAAAAAAAAACTCAAAAAAATTTTAAATATATTAATGTTTTTTTTGTATGGAATTTATTTTTATCTACATGGGAAGTTTTGATTCATTCCATTTAGATTTGTTATGCAAAATTATGGACGAATAGACAATCTTATTTTGTGGGCAATCAGAGCATCTTTTTGAAAAAATAACTTGTAGGATTCACTCAAGAATTCAATTTTCACAATTTTAAGTAGAGCTATTAGCGGTTCCCTTTTCCTTCAATATTGAATCTACTTCTACTTAACAATTTCTTAATGAGTAAAAACTAAAACAATGTGTGTTTGTTTTTAAAGAAAATCTAGAGTTTCAACTCAATTCTTCATCATTTAAAATTAGAATTTCAAAGTCAATAGAGCAAAAATTTTAAATTAAGAAGGTTCAAAGCCAAAAAATGTAGTTGAGGTAGGTATAAAATTTTTATTTTTTCACTTTAAAATTTAAATGAAAATATCTTGCAATCTACATGGTCAAAGTTTTTTAAATTTCTTTAACACATTTTTACAATATTCTTGTACAAGATCCTACAATTAAATATGCAAATATTAAATTTTAAACTTTTTTTTGCTATTTGCTATAGAAATGGCAGATCTGAGTGGTTTTTGAAAAAAAAAAAAAGCCTTTGCCTTATCTTTCAAAGCTCATGCATGGACTATCAAAAATCTAAAAAACTTTGAAACCTACTTAGATATTATCCCTTAAATGACATTCATTGTGTAGAGGGAAATTCAAAGGGAAATAAAAAAGTTCAATAACCGTCCTCTAAAGGACCAATTGTTCCTTCAATGTATACAAGAAATCTTACATAGGTTTCTACAAAGTCGTTGTGGGTCAAATGTTCATGTAATTTGGACACAATGTGTAATACATACACCTCCTTGCCGAAATTCTATTTTTTTAGTGATTGGATGTCCAAATAAAAAATTATGTTGTCCACTTGTCCTGACCTTTGGAGGTAGCTTAAACAGCATGTGCAAAACTCATTTTGTAATTTTAAAATTCGGCAAGTTTATTAATTACATGATATAAGATGCAAAATTGCAAATGTCCTAAAAAATAATCATGTGTTCTTTAAAAAGCTCATTCTAAGAGGACTTAAAAGTCTTCAATTTGTACACCAAATTGAATTCAATAAAATCAAGTTCAGTTTCTACACCAATTGAAAATTTTGGTTTCATAAATTTTTAAAGCAAAATGAATTTTGAACCTATATCCATGGTTTGTTAATTTTCTAATTTCAGTGTGCCACAAAAACTTTGGTCTATACCCCCCATGTTGTGCACTATAATAATGTACATCTGTAATKAAATTTCAGATTTTCCAAGAACATCTGTATTTGATATGAATTTTCTTCATTTTTCTCTTTAAAAATTCACAGCAATTTGTCAAGTGAATTTCAAATTTTCCCAAAAAAGTTAGAAAATTTTATGACATGTAGACATACATTTACAACAGAGTGATAGGCAAGGGAGCCGCTGGAAATCAGTGCTCATAGGCCCATCCTTCCCAGAATCTATTGAAAGTTTGTCGGTACAGCGACTGCGACGATACATTGAACTACAACATACAGCTCCAATCGACATTCATACTCAGTAAATTACAATTGAACTGCAAGAACAACACTTCAAGTTCCAGTAAAAAGCGACCAAAACAAATCATCGAATTTAAATGCATAACTATAATACACAGCAGCTGGATTGATAAATTGTACTGTACAATAATAAAATTGTATATTAGGTCTGCTTAGTTGACCAGAGATTCCACTACCTAAAGGAAAATTAATATATATAATAAGAATCCTTACCCCCAAATGCCGTAAGCTATTAATACAACTGAGGTTTCCTACGAGTTCCCGGTGATTTTCTTCCCGGTGTCACTTGTAGATTCCCGGCGAGTCTCACTTTTCCCGTAATTTCAAGGAATTTCAGTCCGCTTCCCCACTGGGAAGCACTTTCGAGTCCCTTGTGAATTAAATGCTCCATTTCCACTGTCTAGCTAGCTCCTGGTGCTACTGCTACTGAATCAGATGAGTACGAGCTGTTTCCTTAGCTTAAGAAACAAAAAATCATCAATTACTGGCGTTCCCATGAGAGATCCTTCACCGGCGCAATCAGAAGAATAGTTCTGCAACCAATTGCAATCTGACCTACCTCAAATAAATGATGACTTGGTGAATTGAATCAAGTTCAATTCGAAGTTTGCACCGACTTTACAAAGAAAGTCGATCGACTGATCAATCGAGGCACTACTTGAATTGAATGACAAGGTGGCGAAGATGATTTCGTCAATCTCCGAGATGGCTTGAAGAATCTGCTGCTGCAATAGCATAAAAACGTTGATGCAATTGATCTGGAATTCTCGCTTCAGAGTGAATTCATCGTCCTACTGCAGGAATTCTTCTTCAGCTCGACCTCTGAAACCATGTCCAAATTAGTAGTAGCAGCAGCCACCAGAAGGTGACTTGGATGGGTGGTCGCTGGCCGACTGAGCTCCGCCTGACACGACAAAGTCCCGGCGGATTTGTAAACGAAGTCTCGTCGCTTTTGGTTGTAAATCTCAGACGCAAAGCAAGCCTGCATCTGCACAAGCTCGTCGCGGCGATGCTCACGAAGGCGATCCTCCAACGCTCGCAAGCCGCGACGCTTCTCGGCGATCAGAACATCGCAGTGCGGCCCTTTGCTGATCTTCTCCGCACGCTCGATCACGCTCTCCACGAAACCCACGCTCGATGGCGATAGCAAGGCGTCGATCAAACCCAAGCGATAGGCCTCCGACGCCGACACTGGATCCACGCTGGTCACCAGCTGGGCGGCGGCTTCCACGCCCACGCGCCTCGGCAGGCTGTGCGTCCAGTACTCGGAGCCGAACAGCTCCATCGGCTTGTAGCTCGGGTGCAAAACCACRTTGCGGTGAGCCCACACCGCGTCTGCCGCAAGGGCGGCCATCACGCCKCCCGCGCCGGCGTTGCCCATCATGGCCGCCACCGTCACGCGCTGGCTGCACGTCAAGACTCGCGCTGCTTCTCCTGCAACGCCCAGTCGATGGACGACATGCCGCGGTCGCCTTCGATTCCCGGGTGGACGACCAGGCACGGGACGTCGCCGCTGTAGATTTCGCGCGGGATGCGCTTCGTGAGGAACGGGCAGAGAATGACGTCTGGCTTGAGATTGTCCACGGCGGCGATCATGGAGTCGCCGTCCTTGAAAACGTGCAGTGTCACCTCGTGGCCCCTCTCTCGCAGCTTGATCGACGCTCGTTGCGCCATCGAGTTGAAGGCATCGCACACCAGCAAGGCGCAGAGTTTCGTTTCGGGTAGCATGGGAACCACCACGGTCGCAGGAGCCGCGTGCTGCACTTCACGTCCTGGCGAAATCGACACACTCCTAATCCGCCCTCGCGAGATCCTTCGGCTCGGGTTTTGTGACGAGGTCGATCGACCGCAACTTTCGAATCTTAAACCAGTGCATGTCGTCAAATCCGACGCTATTGCGTGAACTTTCGTAGTAAGACGCTGAGCAGGCATCCTTGAGCTCATGCCTGTAGGGCCGACGCCACTGTGGGAGAGCGCCATCGACGTCTGGTTGAGCTGCATGGAACTCATTTTCGAAAGGYCTCAAGKAGTCTCCCAGTCAGAATTTTTGTGAGCTCTTATCTTGCAAAATATCAATCAGTGGTACCCAATCTGCAGTGCATGTATAGTTCCTGCCTCTGTCGGTGTCGACACCTAGCCCACACACAGGTGTAGTGATCTACACCAGCGAGGATAATATCACAATGCCTGAGTCGCTGCGCTTCACAAGTACTGCTGGTCTCATTCTCGAGGTGACTAGCTGCTGCAAATTTAATTTCAACACACAGTCAGYCGATCAGATTAGACAAGACACTCAGTCTCTGTACATAATAGCTATATATAGACTCGTGAGTCGTGACATACTGAACGTKACCTAGCTTGTCCTTRAATTGTTGACAGGCAAATCAATGATTGATCTTTCTGACCAAAAGTGCTGGTCCATCTATGCACGATCACGATTCTAGAGATTCTGGAATTGATTTGCGTCATATACATATACCAACCCTGCCATGAGTCTGCGCTCCGCTAAGTACGTTAGAGTAGCGATGGGTGTTGCTCGCTCACACCAACCGAACACCGAGATCAGAGCCGTAAAAGGGAGTCCTACATAATTAATCAACCAGCTAGTACGTACGTACATTACTGGTGCACTTGGTTTCCAAGCATTAATTGTACCCTGAATGATCAGACAATCCGTCTCTTTCGCACCTCTTCAACACAGCTTTAGTCAGTGACAAAGATCGTCACTACACTGACGAGCTATCTAACCTTGCACTTGCATATGATTTACTTGACACGTAAACTAAATCATTAGTACAAATCATTAGTACCTGCCACATGAGATATTAACGCACAGCAAATTTTACGGGAGTCTGTCTAAGTAGTACGTCGTGTCAAGCTAGAGCGGGATGACGAGTCTTGCTCTAGCTATGGTGCCGCACAGACTCTCGAGACTACTACACACCAGATACGAGATACTCACAGCTCTATATATCAATATACTTTCAATAAAATTCAAGATACAGTTCCATACAAGTCAGATCGATTCGTCTACTTACACATCAACACAAGATCAATTCGATACAGTCTTGCTTACATCGATGAAGTACTGAATTCTCGATCAATTCACAGTCAAAGTTAGAGTCTCAAGACAGTTACAAATGATCTTAAAAAAGGAGCGCCGCAGCAAGGTGTAGCGATGGTGCCACTGGCTGGTTTATATACAGAAGCTGTCGTCCGGAGTGACGTCCTAGATGCGTTCAAGTTGGCTGGGAAAACGCGCAGGAAATCGTCAGCTGGTGACATTTGGCACAGACCGCTTCTTTACGTTTTTTCACCTTTTATGAAATGCAGGTCTACTTCCTTCCTTCTCCTTTTCTTTATTTATTTATTTTTATTTTTGGCTTTTCTATGCATGCACTGCAGACTTCTGCTTTTAGAGGGTTTTGTGGGAGACTGGAATATGCTTTTGGATTTTAATTTTGGATTGTTATACGGTATTGTTTGTCATATATATGTAGAAAGAAAGAAAGACAAAAGGGTATGCTGTATACAATGGAAGTACGATCGACGAGGAAGGGCGTGGCGTTTCGAACAATTTAAATACCCGAAGGTCGGACTTTTGAAATTCATGCTGAGCCTCGGAAACTTCGCTTTGAAAAAAAAATGCTGCTTTTATTGTAGTTGCTTTTCTAATTTCTTGGCGTGTWGGAAACAATGGAATGATTCATTGATTGGATTCAATGAATTTGTTGATTCGATATTCAAGTACATATGACGTCAATTTCTTTTAAATTGGCAATATTCCATATTTTGGGGGGGCTTGTACGGCATTCTAGCCATAATAAGAAGTAATAGATAGATCAAGCGTCCCCGCCCTCAAGAGGGGCATTTTTGAGTTTCCATGTCTCACTTTTCCCTCTAAACGATTGTGTGGCTTTCTCCAATGTGACATAGGAAAAAGCCACATGATTGTTGTTTACCAAGGGAAAAATGAGATAGAAAAACTGAAAAAAAAACTAGATAATTGAGCTTCAGCTGTAGATATGAGGAGGAATCAAACTATAGACCTCATGGCTTCAATGAGTCCAATAAGCACATCCATTTCTAGTTATTCTTGAAGCTAGGGCAGTTTAAGTATGTTTCAATACATCTATATTTGTTGTTTTCATGTTTACATTAGCTTGTTCCAGTGATAGATATGGAAATTAATGTGTGAATAGCCTGGGTATGCAACTCCCATATTATATGGCCCTGATTATAATCACTTATAATGTGTTTTAATCCAATCTTAAGGAATATAATTTGTTTTAATGGGTGATTGCAAGAAAGACCCCTCAGTTTTTGTAGCGTTTGGTATAATACTCATGTTTTTTTTGGGAGTACTGTAAAATTAGAAAAAACAATTTCTAAAAAATGTGAAAAATATATTTAATGTATACACCTGCAAGAAGAAGGTACCCTATGAAGGAAAAGTGTAGGAAAATTCTCTAAGTAGGAGAACTAGAAAAATGAAAAATTTCATGAACATAGGTGTTTTGATGTTTTAATTTGTAGAAAATAGGAAATGTAACTTAAAAATAAACTGAAAACTGGAAATTTGGGAGAACTTTATGATAAAGAGATTTCACCAAAATAATGATCTTAAAACCATCTTAAATGTTCAGAAAAGCGCGTGCAAGAGAGTTTTATTAGCACGCATGTAGAGGACATAAATTTTTTTTTTTAGATTCCCTTTGACAGATACATGCCCACCTAGTGTGGGAATAGACCACAAAAATTTCAGCTCTACTTTGGGGCACTCCCAATACTAAAAAACTCTAAATTGCAAAACGTGACAAATTAGCTAAATTTAAATATAAATATAAAATGATTTTTTAAACTTTCTAAAAAATGAGGAATCTAATTGCTATCAAGAAAGACATCTCCAATAAAATTTTCAAGTTAATTGAGCTCATACTTCAAAATTTATAGTGGATGGACACTCTGCAATTCAAATTGTGACGCAAAATAGTACTAGTCTTTCTTGCATTCACCCTAATTTAGAATAATCTTGTAGCCCTTTTAACAAGGAATCCAAAAACATACTTATGTACATGAAAAAAATATTTTTTAAGACAATAATAGAATTAAAAACCTAATTATATGAGTTTTTTTAGTACATGTATTATAGGCCAAGCTAGGCAACTTTTGGGGCTTTTTAATAAAAATTTAATTTTAACAAGAGGGAAATTTTTTGTACACATTTTTAGAAACTATGCATAGGTGTTTCAATTCTTCATATATATTGTGAGGTTTTTTCCTAAAATGTATGCAATTTAGCGTTTTCTACATTTAATTTTCTTTTAATTTGGTCTTCACCTAACTTTTTGGCCATTTTAATTTGATATAATTTTAACAAAATCCGTCCTCTAAGCTGTTTTAATGGCGATGACCCTTGTATATAATACAAAAGTTGCGTACCCAGGGTGAAGGGTGATTGCAAGAAAGACTGAACGAAAAGCGTAGCGTTTCCCGCAGTACTAACAGTACTAAAAACAATTTTCAAGAGTACTTAAAAATTTGAAAAAAAAATTTGAAAAAATTTGAAAAATATTTTTTGTGTTCACACCTTTAAGGAGAAGGTACCTTGTGAAGGAAATGCGAAGGAAATATTTTTAAGTAGGGTTTAGGGTTTAGGGCCAAATTTCATGAAAAAAGACACTTTGATGTTTTAATTTGTAGAAAATAGGAAAAAAAAAATTCAAAAAAAAAAAAAAAATTCTATTTGGGGAAACTTTATTCTAAGGATATTTCACCAAAAAAATCATCTTGAAACCATTTTCAATGTTCAGAACTGCACGCGCAAGAGAGCCCTGTTTGCTTGAATGTAGAGGACATGAAATAATGTTTTTGAAAATTTCGTATGGTAGGAACATGCCTCCCTAGTGTAGGTATAGACCACAAAAATTTCAACTCCATATCATTAATTTTGGGGTGTCCCCAGTAGTCCAGTACTAAAAAACCCTAAATCACAAAGTGTGACAAATTAACTAAAACAAAATTTAAATATAAAAGGATTTTTGGAAATTTTTGAAAAATAAAATTTCTAATAAATGTCTAGTTTTTTATCTTCAAAAAAATATTCAAGTACATTGGCTTCAATGTGCAAAAGTTATGGCCGATAACAACTTGAATTTGTGAAATGTGACACAAAATAGTACCAATCTTTCTTGCAATTACCCTGAATAGCTTTCCATTCAAAACAAACTAGTATGTGATGTGCCGTTGCTACAATCAAAATGAAAATAAAAGAAATTTTCTAATTTGTTTATCCATAATAACTTTGAAATTCAATAACTTTCATGTCGGAACGCCACGAAAAGAAGCCCATGCACCCCTCCTTGCTGAGGGCTTTCCGACAGTACCAAGCACGCCATCGGGGGACACACGGTCCAGGAGTTCTCAACGTAAAAAACAAAACAAACAAACAGCTTGATTTAAAATATAGATATATTGCCAAGCTAGGATTCTGGTTTCCACCCACATTTTCTCATGCTACCTAATTCTTGTCATTTTTTTCCTTGCTTGGAGGTATGTCTAGTACGCAAAGTTTAGTAGAATGGAGCCAATTTAACAAAATTGATGTTATATCAATAAGCTAGGGTGACAATCTACAATTAGAGGAATTCGATCCTTAAATGACATGGCAAACTAATGAAAGTCAAACCTCATTTTTCACATAGTTCTTGATTTTAAATGACTTTTGAGCTTGACTCACAAAATGTAGCTTCAATCATTTATTTTGTAGAACTAGTTTTATGCAAATTTTAAGCATTTTGTAATTACCATACGGGGTGGTTGCAAGAAAGACTAGAACTATTTTGCGTCACAGTTAGAATGATGGAGTTGTCATCAACTATAACTTTTGAACCATGAACCCGATTAACTTGAAATTTTGATTGGAGGTGTCTAACTTGATAGCAATCAAATTTTTTTCTTTTAGAAATTTTCAAAAATCATTTTATATTTAAATTTAAATTTAGCTAATTTGTCACACTTTGCAATTTAGGAGGGTTTAGTACTAGGGAGTGCCCAAAATCAATGATCTAGAGCTAAAATTTTTGGAGTCTATTCCCACAGTAGGTGGGCATCTATCTACCAAAGGAATTTAAAAAAATATATTATTCTATTTCCTCTACGTGAGTGCTAATTGGACTCTCTTATGCATACACTTTTGAACATTCAAGATGGTTTAAAGATCATTCTTTTGGTGAAATCTCTTCATCATGAAGTTCTCCCAAATCTTCAACTTTTAGTTTCTTTGAAAATTCTTTTTCCTATTTTTTACAAATTGAAACGTCAAAGTGTCTATTTTGAGTATTTTCTTCAAAAGCTATGATTCTCTACTTTGTGAATAACTTTTGACCTACATTTTTGTGAGTCTCAACTTCTAGTAACATGATATTTCTACTATCAGTACACTAATTATCCATATTTTATGATTTTTATCTTATTTAAAAATTTTAAAAAATCCAAAAGATCAGCGTACATCTCGTAGAGGGCCAAACACTATGCAAAATGGTTGGTCTTTCACTCTTTCTTGCAATGACCTTACAGTGAATTTCATTACAGTGGCATTATTCAAAACTGTGTCTGCCAAGTAGGATTGGTATAGATTTCAAGAATCTAGGACAATTATAGATTTCAATTTGCACAGTCTAAATCATCTAAGATATTTTTAGATTTAGACATCTGGGTGATTGCACGAAACACCTGTCGATTTGGTTGCGTTTTGAACAGTATTCATGACTTTTTTCTGGAGTACTTTAAAATTAGTAAAAGAATTTTTTTTAAATTTAAAAAATATGGTTAATGTATACACCTTTAAGATGAAGGTAATCACCAATGGAAATGCATAGAAAAATTCTCTAAGTAGGAGAACTAGAAAAGTGCCAAATCTCAAGAAAATAGGTACTTTGATGTTTTAATTAGTTAAAAATAGTAAAAACAAAAAAAAATCACAAAATAAAAACTGGACATTTGTAACAACTCTGTGGAGATGGTCATTCACCAAAACAAAACAAAAATAGTATTTTATGGGTTTCAAAATGCAAGCAAAAAGAAGCTCACTTTGTGGACTTCCACCCTATATAAAAACAACTATTTTTAAAATCAGTTTCTGCAGTAGCTACAAGTCTACTTGAAGACCATCTCCTCCAAATTTCAGCTCAAAACTAATTTATTTGGGTACTAAATAGTACTAAAAACCTCCAAATTGGCAAGTGTGACGTAAAATCGGGGACTATTTTGGGATAGTAAACTATTTTTGAAAATTAGGAAAAAAGTTAGGCAAGGTGTATAATAGTCATGAGTACTTTGTCTATGAATTTTGAGTCATTTGGAACTAAAATGCAAAAGTTATGGCCAAAAAACAGATCAGCCAAAGACGTGTGACAAAAAATAGTACAGGTGTTTCATGCAATCACCCATCTAAGACAAATCTAGATTTTTGACATCTATGCCAAGCATAGATTTTAGACTGCCCAATCTAAACCTCAAGAGTGACAAAGTTGCAAAGTGGCTTGCTATATTAATGGAATATTGCCATTTTAATGAAATTCGTGATCTATGATTTTCAATCAAAATTTTATTTTATATTTTAGATAAATAATTTTAAATATAGTGATATACATTATCACACTTGAAAATTTTGAAATTTTTGAAGTGTAATTTAGACTCTTTAGTATGAAAAATAAAGAAGTTTTACCGAGTAGGAAATTAATTTGTCCTTTTAAAGGTTGATAACTGTATAGTTTATGCCAATTGATGTATTTATGTGGAAATCCAAACTTCATATGTATCTTTTGTTTTTTTAAATAATATTATTCTTCATTAGGAAATTAAAGGCATGCTCACAAAGATTCAAGATAGGAAAACTCATATGTAATTATGAATTCTCYTATATTTTATACAAAATTAATCCTTTGGAGGGTTAATGGGAATACAGCCTAATATACAACTTTCATATTATATGGCCTTGATTATAATCACTTGAAATTCATTTTAGTCCAATTTCAAATAATGTAATTTGTAATTTGTTCTAAATTAAATGTAAAAATTTTTGGTAGCCCTCTCAACAAGAAATCCAAAAACGTAATTTTGTACATGAAATGAATATTCTTTGAGAAAAAAATAGCTTTTGAAAACCTTATTTTAAAAGCGTATTATAGGCCAAGCTATTCAAATTTTGGGTCTTTTTAATAAAAATTTAACATTTCTTTATTATTATTTCTATTTTTATTGGAGGGAACTTCTTGTAAGGATTTTTCAAAATCGTGCATAGGTTTTTCAATTTTTTCATATCTATTGTGTAGTTTTTTTTATAAATAGGCAACCCAAATTTTTCTGCATTTAATTTAATTTGATTTTTTTTTTCATCTAAATTTTGGCTCTTTTTAATTTAATATAATTTTTACAAAGGTTGTCCTTTGTGGAGCAATTCTAGTACCAAAAGTTATGACATATATCTATGTAAAACTCTAAAAACTATGAGAGTGTGCTCTTAAACTGAACTTCTTCTTCAAAACGTCTTCTAAGAGGCTCTGAATTAGCTATGTGATGGTTAGGGAATGGACTATTGATTATGTTAGAGCATAATAGGATTTGGTTCATACTTCTTCAATGGATAATTCATAATTCTCCAATGAATGGTTTAAGAGCCAAAGTCGGTTCACTTTCTAACTAAATGGATAGGTGTCCATTAATTTTTCCAAAATGAGAATTGGCTGCCCAACTACCTTCTTACAAATGCTAAAACATCTAAAATAATGATTGACTCATGCATCCATTTAAGTTTTAGTAAGGGTCACATTTTGGTACCTTATCTACTACTTTTTGCATGTTGCAATGCTTGTTTTGGGATAAAGCTATAAATTTTTTCAAATTGTGCATGTTTTGGTTTGGGTAGGGCTACAATACAAAAGAGGTTTTTGTGGCATATTTCTTGAGAAATTCATAAGTAACTCGAAAATGCTTCAAAAAATATAAAACAACTTGTGTTAGATTCCGCATCAATTTTTTGTCAATTGAAAATAAGGAAACAATACTTCCTTGCATCTAAAAACCATCTAAAAGGCTAACCAACCTTCAAAGAGTCGCTTTATGAGCACATTACCTTACCACAAGCAAATGTATGTTTTAGGCCACATGAGTTGAATGTGCCAACTACCAAAGTAGTGCAATACACCAAATTAACAAAATTATTGAAAATTAAACAACTCTTGAGTGGTTATTTATCTATTAATTTTTATTTGTTATCATTTTTGAAACAAAAAACAATATCCCATTGCTAAGAACAATAAAATGCAATGTTGCGCCCAGAGTCCAAAGCTTAACAATTGGACGATGAAAACAAAACCCAAGTATCCAACTAATCCATCATCACTAGCTATATAATTAGGTTTCTATCTGATAAAGTCTCTTCCAAAAGAACTAATAATGTCTTTCTTATAATCATCGATATTTTAACTATATTTTGGCAAAGTAATCATACCATCATGCTTAAATGTACAAATTAGTTTTAGTATGAGGGTCAAATATTTAATATATAGCTAAAATATATAAATATATGTTTTACAAAATTTGGTCATACAAAACCTCACATTGAACTCTTCTTTAGATCAAGTTTTTTTTACTTAATAGAATGTTTTTCTAATATAAAAGATGCACATATGGAAATTTCTTACATAATTGGGCATTCGAACTAACAAAAAATTCATCACCAATGTTTTTCAATCAGTAATCATATGAAACCATGAGTATTGGACAAAAGAATTCACCCAAAATGAAATTTTGATTTTTTTGAAACCCAAATTTGGTGTGCTTTCTTGAGATTGTATATGTAGAAATTGAATGCTAATTATACAAGACAGAAAAAACCCAATTACATTCTATATTCATCAAAAAAACAAATTTGAATGGCCAAATAAGGTGTCCCATAACATATCTTTTAGGTATTGGACATAGTAGAAAATTTATTTTTGTATAAGAGGTTTTCATCTGAAGGATAAACATGTTCCCAACTTCCCATGATAAAACTTCATCTTTGACATTAAAAAAAGTATTATCATGAAGTTGACTCACTTAGGAGCTAAGAATGTTAACCTCATATGAATGAATACTATAAGGCCAAAAAGTGGTCAATGGACAATTTTCAAGGTTACTGTAGAAAATGAAGAATACACCTACTAGTTAAAAAATTACATAAATTTTGGCTAAATACCTTGTTGTTAGGTCTCGTGCTTTAAGTGTGAAAGTTTATAAACTAACCTTGTAAGAACATTGTAGATCAAAGTGGTTCAATAAATGACTTCACAGTTAACTGTAGAAAAAAATAATGCACCTATTGGTCCAAGAATCAGTGAATATTGGTGACTACCTTGGTCATGGGGGTTGCATCCTTAAAGGGTTAATTTATTTTATTGGTAAATGTTGTCTAAGGTGAAAGCACCCATARCCGATCATTTAAGCAATTCAGCATAGCTAAAGGCAACTTTTTCCAAAAATAATATTTTTGTAGTATTAGCGAGTGAAAATCATCAATATTCAAAAAAAAAAATAGATTTTTTGGACATTGTATGTAATTTCTATGATTTTTTGAAGTGCCGGCTCCTTAGACCACTAAAACTGTCCTATAGGTGTACCTAAATCTAAACACTGCCAAAATCAGCAGTCAGCAAATCAGAATTGAGTATGTGTCATTCATATGTGTGAGCCAATCACAATCAAGTATGTGTAAGACATATTAACTACAACCAATGGACGCAATTAGGTGTAGTCTATGGTACAAGATTGGGTACCCGTGTGCTAATGGGTGTTTCTACCTTAGTGGAAATTCAGTGGAAATTCATATGCGCCTCCTTGTTTGTCGGTTGGTCCCTGCCAGGCCACTTGTGGCTGGCCGGGTTTGTTCTTCTTTTCTGCAATGAAATTTCCGTTTCATTTGTTTCAAAAAAAAAAGAAATTCAGATGCGCCTCTCAGTCCACAGTCTCATACCACCCAGCCACTTGGAACTGACAGTTGTCCACTTCACCACTTGGGGTACCTTATTTTAGCTTTCCAGGAATTGGGCTGGCTTGGGTTTTCCTTGAATTTTTTATTAAAATTCTTTTGGAACAAATGGAACAGAACTCAGCTTCACACAAGTTAACTCTAGAAGGACAAGCTGGCCAATGTGGAAAACAATTTTTTTCTTGTACCATGTGAATTATTTGTTTAAAAAAATTAAGAGCAAGCATTGGACAAAATTTTAAGGATGCACTTTTCTCTTATATAGAAATATTTGTACTTTTGTCTTATATAGAAAGATCCTCTATCATTCATGGTACATTTAGTGTCTGCAGCGTCCTTCTAGGGTTAACCCTTGAAAGATGCTGCCCCCCATGGCCACGGTAGTCACTCAAATACTCCGGTTATTGACCTAATAGGTGCATTCTTTGTTTCTACAATGAACACTAAGGTCATCCATGAGACACTTTGGGTCCTCAACGTCCTTCAAGGGATAAAATGAGCACCCCCCAATGTGCCATTGATCCCAAACCACCATCGTCACTTTRGGTACATACTCAAAATCAATAATTACCTATGTGGAAAAAACCATTTCAAGAACATCAAGAGAAACAAACTTTTACCCTTTTAAACTTTAGCATAAAATGTCATGTACTTTGGTGCACCATTAGAACCTCCTTTCACTTTCCAACAAGAAAATGTGAAAATTTGATCACTCTAATAATAGTAACTAGGCACACTCCCAAAAAGGAGCGGTTTGGGGGATACCCATTTTACTTAGATTCATGGACAAAACAAGTACTCACAATGGTACATTTAAAACAATAGTCTCTAATTTTTACAAGAACTTGAGAAATTGCCTAACATGTATTTTCATACACTGAATAATGAAAATGAGGTTGCTTATCACTAATTTCTTGACATTTTACACTATACAAATACATGTTGTTAGTGTACAAAGATGCATAACTACATGTGTAGCATAGGTTGGTGCACTAGTTCAGGGCTGGATTCAAAAAGTCACAAACTAAACTCCTCATATCTTTTAGCTCATTAATCAACTTATATATAATTGTAAAGAACTAATTTCAATTTTTTTTCTTTCAAAAAGTGATTTTAAAAGAAATTTTTTGGGTTGCCTAGGCTACCCAAAGTTCAAAGGAAATCACATATCATGCAATAACTTTTTTACAGTATAGTCAAATGTTATGAAAATTGTTGGGCCTTAAAGCTACTCCTTGGACACATGTTGTGTAAAAATTTCACAGAAAAAGAATGAAAACTCCATTTATAGTGAGCTGCCCAAAATTGCTGTATTGCCAAAAAACACAGCTTGGTCCTTTAGGGGTTAAGAGAGTGAATAAAAGGAGATCAATAAAAAATATTTAAAAATAATGAGATATAAAATTGCTCCAATATTTGTCAAAGTAGGTAATAACTCAATGAACTTCAATGTACAATCTCATGTGTTAGTATATAAACATAACATTCTTGAACTTAAAGACTTTGCTATGCTTGCATTGAGATTCTCTTAGTTGTARAGAATCTTGAATGCAAACTTGTCCATAAATAATGGGTTGTTTTATGTAGAATTTGTTCAAGTAACTACACCTTGATGCATCCAATAAACACTTGAATACAGTTTTAATTATATATATAATTAAAACTGTATTCATGTGTTTATTGATAGTCTAAAGGAGATTATAGATTCTCATAGAATGCATGTTTTGGACACCATATGAATAAACTACGTATTTTCAAATTTTTGAAAATAGCTGTCTCTAAAACCAACCTTCGACTCTCATGAATAGTAGGAGTACATTTTTAGACAAAAATTTGTAGGAGTCAGTCTTAGAAAATGATCACAATGAGGGGCCGGTACCTTAGAAGGACTCAAGCTGAGCTCCTCTCCAATTCAAGAATGTTATGCATTTAACATAATCTAGTTTTTGTTTTGTTTTAACCCTATGACAAACACAACTGGACTATAAGTGTCCAATGGATAAGAGAGGATCCTATTATGTAATAAGACATAAGTGCCAAGATGTTCATCCTTGGAATTTTGTGTCAAAAGACGAAGTCATGCATATTAGTAGTTTGACCTCCAATGAATGCTATTGGTGGTGGGGTAGCAAATGATCCCATGGTATAGAAGAGAGATGATTTCTAAGATGAATAGCCTGGTGCATGTTTTGGGTTCAACCACTTAACCCTGTAAAGACGCTGCGGACGAGATTGGTCTAATGGATGACTTCATTATTAACTACAGAATAAGAGAATGCACCTATTGGTCCAAGAATTAGAGAATTATGGTGACCATCTTGGTCATGGGGGGGACATGTCCTTATAGGATTAAGGGAGTGTATTGTTATAATGTAAGGTCCCTGTGATTCAATAGATGTAAGGGAGGCAACCCACTTTATCAATCACCCCCCCATTTCTAATCTGTAGACTGTTGTCTTTCCATGGAATTATGGTGCAATCCTTACAGTAGTTGTGGTTCATTATGTTTGGTTGCAAGGCTTTCAATATTGCAATTAGCCTATGGTCAAAAATAGAAAGGTCTATATCACCATTATAGGTTGAAGAAAATCTTCCACTAAAAAAATCATAGTAATTTCATTTTAAGTAATAAGATTTTGGAAAAATATGCAATCCTTCCAAACTCTATTGCTATACATGAGAAAAATTCCACATTCAAAAAACTTGCGCTCCAAATATGCATAATTGCTTATTTGATCATAAATGGGTTGCCTCCCTCACAGTGCATTTAAAAATGTCCGGTATTTGGAATCATGGTGCCAGACATGCCTTTCTATGCTCGTTCAAAGTGACTACAACCAAAGTACCAAACAATTCCTTTGGTTTTTAATGGTTACCATTCTTTCCAAATAAGGTAGAACCACCCATTACCAACCAGTTCTCCATAGCCAACCATAGATTGACTTATTTCCAACCAAGGCTAGAATGGGTTTTTTTCATCTTTTCAAAGTTGGGACTAAAAGTTCATGATACATGTTCCAAAGTAGTGCAAAAGAAAAGTAGGAAGTAGTGAGTGGAAAAGTAGTTTTTGAATGATCGGAATTGGAAGAGTCTAGAGATCGGCTATGGGTCATGAGCACTTTTTGCCTTTCAAAATTTATAGTAATTTCAATTCATGCGATAAAATTACCAAAGTTTTTGCAATCCTCATCATTTTTATCAACACACCTCTAAAAATATTTACCTGGCATTACATTGCTTTAGATTCGTCCAAATTCCTTATTTGGTTGGTTATAGGTGGTTCTACCTTAAAGTACCAAAAAGTCTATAAAACTTGAGTGGAGAGACTGATGGTGCATTTGTTTTATAAAATCATGGTGCCATACATTACATTACTTTCCAGATACAGTGTGCTCAATCCAAAGTACCAATGTCTGTAAAACTTCAAATGCTGATGGTGCATTGGTTTTATAAAAAGTAGCGGTGCCATACATTACATTTTCAACTCATTCCAAAGTACCAGGTACCAGAGAGTTCAGTCAAAAAAGGTAAAAAAAAGTACCAGAGTCAGTCTTTTATACTTCAGCTGCTGATGGTGCATTGGAATGGTTTTATTTCCCGACATCTTTTTTTCCTTTCATTCAATGTAAAATAAGGTGGGTACACTGAAAAGCGTCACAAATTGGTACTATGTCTAGTTACGCAGAGCAATAAATTGTGCCAACGAACTGGGCCCTGCAAGGTAATGTTTGAGGGTAAAAGTAAATAAAAGCCCCCTATATTGAGCCGTCACTAGGGTATGCTCTCTAGCCCCCCAAGCTAATTTGGGGTCTTTGATTGCAAATCTGCATTAGGAAATTGCAAAAAAAAAATTGTGCAAAAAATAAAACATTCTTGTGTTTTCCCCAGCAGTAAATCTAGCCTCCTGGGCCCAGTTCGTTGGCACGATATATTGCTCTGCTCTAGTTACTATTATTAACCCCTGAAGGACGGACCTATAACCATTGATTCAAAGCCTTGGGGCTCATCACTCAGTTTGTTACCATTTTGGAAATAGATATGTATGAAGAATTTTATGTTTATTTTTCAGAGATGATGTTTCATGTCTTCTCTACTTCACAAAAAATTTAGATTTCTTTGAAGAAAATTGATTTTTATGAGAATTTTCGAAAAAAAGTGAAGAAAAAATCACATTAAATAGAAAATTATTTCAAAAAATCTGAAAATTTCACCACGTGTGTACATTTTAGTAAAAAACATCATGGTGTAAACTCAATTTCCATGTCATTCTATAATTAGAATACAATGAGCATTGAAAATACATTCAAAGTTCAAACTGCAATAAAATATATTCAATATTATGAATTTTTCCAAAATTCCAATTGGAGTAGAAACTAGAGTAGATGATCTTCACTATGTTAGTTGGTCTCAAACTCAAAAAATATCATTTATTTGGAGAAATTTTAGATTTAGAACAATGAGCAGCAACTTCTCAAAATACACTAAAATAGCAAATTTTGCCATCCATTTTTTTTAGTTACTTGACTTACTTCTCAACTGCATGAAAGCAAACACTAAGGTAGACTGCTCTTAAAGCGACCATTTAAGAGCTGATTGCGTTTCTAGGCAAGCTAAACTTCTTGAAACAATTTTCACTAAATTTTCATAGGAAGAAAAAATGAATTAGCATCTAACCTATGTCGTTTCATATTTTTTGGACCTTCAAGGAATTAGTTACAAATTTTTGAAGTTGTAATGCAGTGGTCACTAAAAGCGACCACCTCCTGAAATGTACACTGTTGGAACATTTAAGAAAGCAAAATGTACCTCTATATCATGATCGCTTTAAGAGCATGGGCACTTTAAGAGTATACTACCTTAGTTAAACTAAAAATTCAATTGGATAGTCTTTGTAACTCAAGTACTCAATATGAAAGGTCAACAAAAGAAAAGATGAAAAAACTACTTCTAATCTCTTCTAAAGACCCTGGATTGTCATCCAAACGCAACGTAATGGCGCTGGCAATAGTCCAAGGTTAAGCTGATCAGAATTTTGTATTGTCTTGTCGGAAAATGAAAGCACAGTCCAATATACCAAAAAATGAAGCATTTAGATATAGTACGCAAAAGTCATTTAGGGTCAAAGTTTGTTTCTGAAAGCGTTATTTACAATCTATGTACATGAATAATTTTGGAAATGTACACAGGCTGTAGATGGCGCTTTAAGATCAGCTACGCTTTTGCGTGTACCCACCTTAGTGTCAATAGTGAAGCCGTTCCAAAATTGCTGCCAAGTGGATGACATAAGTACAAATACCTTACAAACACTACAAGAGAAAGGGGTGTTTTAAGTATAGTCCTAGTAGTATAGTCTTTTAAGTAATGACCTTTAAGTAAGGTTTTTAGTAAAAATTTACTGAAAAGACAGCAACTCTCGCATGTTCCGTGAATGTGGGGAATGTGGAGAGACTTTGAAGTGGAGGCTCTGAATCTAAAATTCTAATCGTTTGGAGTAGATGTGGCAGCAATCTTAGTCCAAGTAATGTGGAAGTTATAAGTTACCATATTTTGGCAATGCTGGTCTATTTACACTACAAGAAAACAATGTCCGAATTGACAGAAAATTGTCCGAATTGATAGAAAAATGTCCGAATTGACAAAAAATTGACAAAAAAAATGTCCGAATTGACAGAAGATGACTGCGTTCTCTTGACAATTGTCACAAGTAGGGGCCCCATCTAGCCAATCAAGTTCACGTTGTTGGCTTCATCATTTCCATTTGAGCCTCACCTAATCAATTATAGTGGCAAATTCCCTCCCATCTGCCATTCTGCCCATCCACCCAGCTAAGCTTCGTTTTTTATAACGTTCCTATTGCTCTTACTTTCCTTTTTTGATGTTTTTGTTGGATTCTAGTGGAGAAGTGTATTTATGTTCTTAGCTTATGAGGTGTTGTCACTTATAATGTGTAAATCTATATGCATATGTATTATTTAGGTGGGTTTAAATTTATCATGTCAAATTGGAGGGGTGGGTGGGTTCCAAATTCTTCCATATAGGATAGTAATTCTCTTGGAACTCTATTTTTTTTAACTCTATTTGACATTTGTTAGATCTTAATTCCTTTAGATTTGTATTTAGAAGTACTTTTCTATTTTTACTTTAAAAAAAAGTAAAAGTTGATTTCACTTTTTAGTTAAATTGAAATAGTAGTCAATAAGTGTTAGCTTTATTTTTATTTTTACTTTAGGTTTAACTTTTCCTTTTTTTGGAAGAAAAGTGGAATATAAAAAAAAAGACATTTTCTTTTTGATATGTAGTGGGATAGAACATAAAATATAGAGAGAGAGAGTTTGATGAAATACAAAATATTATATATACATGATTTAAAATAAAATTTTAAGTTATAGTAGTATGTGTTTTTAAATTTTTGAGAGGACATTCTTTTTTTTCTTGTCCTTCATGTCTTGAGACAAATTTAGCAACAATAAAAAGTCTGTTTTTTTTCCAAATTTTCACTACCCATCATCATTCCTCTAATGCAATAGTGCACACATTTTCTTGATTTTGTTGTTGCATTCTAGTAGAGATCTATGGTGGTCATGGAAATTGTGTTGAGGGATTCATTGTTGCCCCGGTTTGTTGAAGGGATGCACATTGAGTGGTCAGGCTGGGATGACCTGTCTCCTCAAAATTCCAATGCATTGCTTCCAACCACACATGCCGATTTTGATGCTGCATGTCAAACTTGCAAGAGCTGGAAAGATGTCCTAAAACAGACAGTGGAGGGAGTAGCACACCGCCTTGCTCGATGGGAGGTTTCGCTAGCACCTGAACCGCATTGGTGTTCAATGGAGGAGATGACCAAGCCTCGGTTTCAACAAAACTATGAAGTTTTTGCAAATTCTTGGGCACTAGAGACACCGTTGGATGACCAACACCTTTGTCTAATGCCTCTAGATCAATTGTCGGATGTGGAGCTAGGACGATTGCGGGACACGTTGAGCACCTCTAGAAATCGCAAGCTTGATGTGCCTGTTGGAGCAAAGTTGGAGGCGTCACCTTCAATTTGGGTCTCTCCAACACATAGAAGGGAACAAAAGTGAATTCTTGAAATGTCTCATGTGTGATCATTTGTGTTCACGTGTAATTGTACAAAACACTTGAGTTATTTGTTGCATTTTTGCAACAATACTCATGATTTTTAAAATGAAGCAAGAGTCTAAAATGAATAGAAGAAACATTTCATTGACAAGAGTCACAAATCAATATCCTAAACCGCAGATTTGCACGTATAAAATGAAGCAAGAGTCTAAAATGAATAGAAGAAACATTTCATTGACAAGAGTCACAAATCAATATCCTAAACCGCAAATTTTCATGCATACCACAAACCATAAATAAAAATCACGCCTTGGAAGTTGGAATTGCAAGGCATACCTTATTCCTTTATAAAAAATCCCCGATTTTTTTGGACAACTAAAAAATAGCAGAAATAGGATTTTTCTAATGTCATGTATGCCACGTATATGTCCAACAAAATCCGTCTAAATTGGCGTGGCAAAAAAACTCAAAAATTAGAGAAAATATGCCATGTTTTGGGTGCTATGTTTGCTCAAACATGGTCAAAGCTGAAGGATTGGTGTCAAATAGCCAAAAGTGTGCTTGTACGTGGTAGCCATGTCACCTCTAAGTAACTGACGTAAGTGCCAAATTGGCGAGATGTGCCATGTCAACAATTTTTTCATCCGCGCCCTCAGACATGACATGACAACCTCATATAGCATTTACCTTGTATTACAATACTTCCGTGGAGACATGAAAACATCATGGATGATGTCTTCTAGGACATGCCTGATGTGCATGTCTTATTTTTTTGAAATGTCAATTGAGATGTCTAGACTTTTTTAAAGACGTCCATACATTTTGCAAAATTAACTTAGATGTACACCATACATAATAGACCATATATAATACACAATACAACATACATTGCACACCATACGCAATGTGCCCTACTCCATATGTAGCTTCTATGTCACATGGCTTGAAAAGTCATTTATTATGAGTATGTTGATATGAGAAGACAAGCTAATTATATAAGTGGGGTGTTAGGAGGAAAGACACCATGTGGGATATGTCCAATGCATTGCGCCCTTGATTTTGTCTATTTTGATGTCTCAATTGATGTTGTAAAAAAACTGAATGTCTCAATTGACATCTTAGTTGACGTATAAAAAAGAGTGTTAAAGTTTTCAAACAGTGTCAAAGCATGTCAACGTGGCACACCACATCCATACATCATCCTTGTTGAATGCTACATACTACTTTTTTTTATTCTTTTTGCGAGAATGTGCCATGTGGTTGCCCTTTCCCTCATTTTTAACATTTGTTCAATATTTCACCTTAGCCCTTGTAACTCCTAAAAATTTACTTACAGTCGAATTGCAACCTCTTACTAATTTTTGTTTTTTTGGACGTTCTTCAAAACATCTATCATGTGTTTTTTTCAATGTCTTTTAGAATATTCCTGTTGTACAAGATATAAACTCATTTTGCCTATGAGTCTCTGACATCCACATGTTTTTTGGAACATCCAACTCCATTTTGGCTCCCATGGTTGCAATCCCATCTTTATGCTCATGTTTTGAAAAACAAGCTTGTTCAATGCTAATGTAAAAAAAATGAAGGGTTTATCATAGTGTTTGGAGAAAGTAATCGAGAACTAGCATTGGCGCATTAACAGCCAAATGTTGGTAATGCCTCCAAACCTCAGCATACTAAAAAGAACAAAACCAATAATACAACAACAAGGCTGGTAGGAATTTCAAAAACGCATGGTGGTTTCTTTTTCCCACTCCTAAACCACACTTTGTATACCCAATATGTGATCTACAACCATTGTTGTCTATCATTCATCTCCACATTTTGGACAAAAAAGCACCACTTTTCATCCATGTGCCATAATTGAGATCCAATAAGATGTTTGCACCCTATTTCCTCACTACTAAGCCTTTTTCACCATTCAATTTTAGATGTATTGCTTACATACTTCTATGTTTTTATGTCTATGYTATATTACATACAATCATGTTTTTCACTCCCAAAGCACCCTATATTACATGTGATATAAGGTGAGAATGTTTTTGAGAATGAATTATTAAATTAGACCCTAAATTTTATTGCAATGTAGTTTCTTTGTTTTTTTGACAGTGATGCCTCTTCTAGATGCAATGCAGGGTGATTGCAAGAAAAACTTGTACTATTTGTTGCATTTTAAAAGGTTCTTGTTGGGTTTTTTTCTAGAGTCTTTTAAAATTAGAAAATGGATTTTTGATTTTTTTGAAAAATATATACAATGTACATACCTTTAAGAAGAAGATACCCTAGGAAGGAAAAGCATAGAAAAATTCTCTAAGTTGGAGAACTAGAAAAGTGCAAAATCTCAAGAAAATAGGTACTTTGACGTTATATTTCATGAAAAATACAAAAAAGAATTTGTAGTGAAAATAAAAGATGGCCATTGTTAACAATTTTATGGGTTTAGGTCATTCACCGATAAAATCACCAAAATAACATTTTATATGTTTTCAAAATGCAAACAGAAAAAAGCTCACTTTGTAGACTTCTACACCACATAAAATAAATTATCTTAAGAATCCCTTTGGCCAGCATCTACAAGTCTACTAGAAGAGGGTCATTGCAAGAAAGACCGACCGGTTTTGGTAGCGTTTTGCATAGTACTGCTGATTTTTTCGAGAGTACTGTATAATTAGAAAAAAAATTAGAAAAAAATTAGAAAAATATGTTTAATGCATATTCCTTCAAGAAGAAGGTACCTTAGGAAGGAAAAGTATAGAAAAATTTTCTAAGTAGGAGAACTAGAAAAGTGAAAAATCTCACGAAAATAGGTGTTTTGATTCTTTTAATTTTAAAAAATAGGGAAAACAATTTTTTGAAAAACTAAAAATTGTAAATTTGGGAAGACTTCATGGTGAAGAGATTTCACTAAAATAATGATCTTAAAACCATCTTGTTTGTTCAAAAGTGCACGCGCAAGGGAGCCCTGTTCGCACCTATGTAGAAGAAATAGAATAATGTTATTTTAAATTCCCTTTGGTAGATACATGCATGCCTAGTGTGGGAATAGACCATAGAAATTTTGTCTCTAGATCATTAATTTTGGATACTCCCCAATTCTAAGAACCCCTAAACCGCGAAGTGTGACAAATTAGCTAAATCAAAATTTAAATATAAAATGATTTTTTAAAATTTCTGAAAAATAAGGGATCTGATTACTATCAAGTTAGACATCTCCAATAAAAATTTTAAGTTGATTGGATTCATGCTCCAAAAGTTATAGCACATGACAACTTCGTCATTGAAAGTGTGACGCAAAATAGGACCGGTCTTTCTTGCATTCACCCAAGACCATCTGCTCCAAACTTCAGCTCTAAAATCATTTCTTTGGGTACTACTTTGCTAAAAAAAAACTCCAAGTTGGCTAGTATGACATTCAATTGGAATCTATTTTTGGATAGTAAACTATTTTTGATTATCAAAAAAATATTAGACAACGTATATAATAGTCATGCATACCTTTCCTATGAATCTTGAGTCATTTGGAGCCATAATACAAAGGTATGGCCAAAAAATGCAACGTGTGACATCAAATTAGTAGAGGTGTTTCTTGCAATCACCATGCAGCTTTTGAAGCCCATCTCATATAGGTATGGAGTCATTGCAAATAGATCATGAAAATTTCAGCTCCAAATCATTAACTTTGGGGACTTTTAACATAGTAAGAACCCCAAAACCCCATAGTGTGACAAATTAACAAAAATGATTTTTAAGTGTAAAATGATTTTTTTTTTTTTTTAATTTTAAAAAATTTGGAATTTGATTACCATAAAGTAAAACGTGTTCAATATGAATTTCATGTTCATTAAACTTATGCTTCAAAAGTTATTATGGACAACAAGAGAGTATGTACCTTGAAGAGAACACTTAGCAAAAAGGCAAAATGAGTAGAAAATCACATGAGTTAAACTACAAGGGTGCATTTTATTCATTGGAGAAAAAATTTATAAATAATTCGAACCTACTTTAGCCTAGATTTAAATGTTGAAAAGTAATTATATATAAAATAGGTATTGAAAATTATTTGATTTTAAAAAGGTAGATACAAATTAGTGTGAATTAAATTAGAAAAGGAAAAAATTAATTTTAGAATGAGGATAATCCCTGGTCTTTCTAATAGAGGATTGAAAAATAATAAGTTTTAAACCATTTAACAATTTGGATATTTTAGCTAGATGCACTAGATTTCAAGCACTTTTCTATCAAGATGGATACCAATAAAATAAAATGGATTAACCCCTAAAGAACCAAGCTGTGTTTTTTTGGCAACATAGCAATTTTGGGCAACTCACTACGAATGGAGTTTTCATTATTTTTCTATGAAATTTTTACACAACATGTGTCCAAGGAGTAGCTTTAAGGCCCAACAATTTTCACAACATTTGACTACATTGTTAAAAAGTTATTGCATGATATGTGATATACTTTGAACTTTAGGCAGCCCGGGCAGCCCGAAAAACTTCTTTGAAAATCACTTTTTGAAAAAATAAAAATTTGAAAATGGTTCTTTACAATTATATATAAGTTGAAAGCTTTGAATCATTCCATTGGGATTGGAGAGCTTAAAGTTATGAGGAGTTTTAGTTTGTGGGTAAGTATGGAGTCTCTAAAAACTATACCTAAAATCCAGAAGTAATCTTCCTGTAGCAATAGAAAATATTTTTGAATTATTTCAATTTTTTCAAAATTAATTCAGTATGTAAGATTGAATTTTGAATATATGTCACATGTATGGTTTGGTTGGGTTTTAGTACTATCGAGTACCTTTCTTGAAGAGTTATGTTGTCAAATTTGGTAAAATAGCTCTTGTAATAGAAAAACACCTTTGCAAAAGAGGGATTTCTAAAAACATGTTCACACTGTGTTTTTATATTGGTCTAAAGAGTGTTATATTTAGGTTAAATTTAAGTTGAATTAAAAATGTTTTTTTAGTTCTAACTTTGGTCTTCCTTCTTTAATTGCTCTTATCTTGCGACAATGGCCACTTTTAAAATAAAATTTTCAATTTTGTAATTTAAAAAGAAACATAAATGTGAAAGTCTCATTTTCTAGCATAAACTGTACTCAGGATGTACATATAAAAGATCCAATAGTAATGGTGGAGTCTTGCAATGCCTTTAATTTACCAATATAGACTATTTTTAAGGCAAATTAAGTATTGCCATCCATCTTTACTAACCAATGATGAACATCATGTATTGTTAAAAAAATGGATTTGAAATTCAATTGATTGTTTAAATTTCATATTCCATGCTTGCAATAGTATTGAAGGTGACTTGTATTACAAAAAACACTAAAAGGCTCAAAATAAAAAATGCAACAAATAGTAAAAGTGTTTCTTGCAATCACCTTTGGCCATATCCTATCCAACCTATTGAGTTTTTTTTTGTCCAAGCACCCAAACACCTATGCATTGGCATTTTTTTAAAAATCACAATATCTTGTTATGTAAATCTAACTACATACAAAGATGGCCAATTTGATTCTTCAAAGGTTCACTTCAAGTGCAATTTCATCTAAATATTTTTAATAGTAGGGGTGAATGATTGCAAAAAACACCTATCCTATTTTGCGTCACACTTTGCATGTTGATCTAATTTTTGGCCATAACTTTTGTGTTTTGGCTCCAAATGACTCAAGATTTATAGCAAAGGTAATCATGACTAATATAGACCTTCCCTGATTTTTTTGTAATTTTCAAAAATAATTTCCTATCCAAAAATAAGCTTGATTCAATGTCACCCTATCTGACTAGTCAATTTGGAGTTTTTTAGTACCAAACCACTACATTTTTTGAAGAATTACATTGTGAAATTGGGGTAAGCTAGTTCTTCTAATACAAATACATCTTTCCAAGAGAGGGATTTCCAAAATCATGTTCCAAGTGTGTTTTATGTTGGTCTATAGATTGTTGTATACATGTTGCATTTTGAAACATATAAATATTTATTTTGCTGGATTTTTTCGTGGATAACAATCTCCATAAAGTTGTTACAAATAGAAACTTTGTTATTTTTTGAATTTACTTAGTTTTACTATTTTTGAGTAATTTTCTCATCAAAACAACTATTTTTGTGAGATTTGGCACTTTTAGGTCTCATAGTTAGAAATTTTTTCTATGAAGTTCCTTCGCTGGTTATCTTCATCTTAAAGGCGTATACATTGACTATATTTTTAAGAAATTTTAAAAATTAGTTTTCTATTTTTAAAGTACTCTAGAGAAGTTTATGAGTATTGTTCCAAAACGCAACCACCTATAGAAAATAAACACTTCAAAAAGCAAAGGGACCACATTCAAGTTGTTCAAGTCTTTGAAAAGTTAAGTATTAAATGGTTAATCAATTAAATTATTTGTTTCATGTTGCTTTGGAGTTTGATCCTAATTTTTTTATGTACTTTG
This sequence comes from Pleurozium schreberi, assembly GCA_006891605.1. Lineage (NCBI taxonomy): Eukaryota > Viridiplantae > Streptophyta > Bryopsida > Hypnales > Hylocomiaceae > Pleurozium > Pleurozium schreberi. The sequence goes on from VACF01002291.1 coordinate 114,661, forward strand.
CATGCTTTCACACCAAACACATTCATCCTAAAATCCTTTATTTTTAAACAAGAAAAAATTCCTAAAGTTTATAATGGCTATATGTGATAAGAAATAAGCTTGATTTTCATTTATAATATAGGGTGCTTAAAATTAAGACCAATTAAATTTTTTTCTACTACAAGGGGCCCTTAAAATTATAATTACTAGTTAAGTAGCCTCAAAACAAATATGTGGTTAGTGCATGAGGTTACAAAAGATAAAACTAGGGAAGGGACTCTTCCCAAGGTAATGAAGGAGTATGTACCCATTGTGATGGGAAATAGGACCTCCTTTTAGTGCAATGACCCTATGATCATGTTATTTTGCAACATATGTTCAAGTGGTTTGACATTTTTGACAATGGTTGTCTTCTATAAGGTAGGCACCCCGAAAAATGGCACTTGACCTTAACCCGCCATCTTCATACTATATACATCTCCAAAATCAATTATATATCTGTGTGGAAGAAATGCTTTAAGAAACAAACTTTGACCCTCTATATCTTTTGCATCTTGTATCCAAATGGCATGTTCTTTGGTGCATTGGAACCGCCTTTCACTTGCCAACTAGGCAATAAAAAACTCTAAATATCCTAATAATAGTTACTAAACACAATACCAATCTGTGCCGCTTCTGGGTATATCCACCTTAATTCTCTTGTTTATAACAAAACGTAACTATAGTCAAACACCACAATCCAACATTTTTTTGATGCCTACCTCATTCATTTTTACTTTCCAAGAGAGGAAGCTATGAACTCTATCATAACACCTCTGATTCAAGTCCAGGCTCATGTCAATATAGCCGAGAACTTGGTGCCACACTGTAAGCCTCGACCACTATAAGAAAACAATTATTTTAGTAACGTCAAAAGAAACATGTCTGTGTTTTTTAATAGCTTTGACCTTCCCAGTGATGTTGGCCAAAATCCGTTTTTTTTTTATGTAAAAACATGCCAAATTCTTTTTTGATGTCACTGAAAACATCACAAATTTCTTGTGACGTCACTAGAAATCAGGGTCTTGCAAACCTCTCTAAGTGTGACATGTAAAGGTGTCTACGTTGCCAACTCACCTTTTTTTAGGGCAAGTCTTGCTACGCGGATATTTTTTGGGCCTACCCCTTTCTGCTCGGGGTAGTAACTTGGACCCCTGAATAATTCTGACGTGGCTCGCAAAAATCTAACGTGGCGCTTTCACGTTAGATGCCACGTATGCAATCTCATGAAGGTTCAGGCTTCGGAGGCTTGTCTTCCGTGACGTATACAATGTCACAATGTTACTTGAGACATCAAAACAAACGTAATTTTGTCATGCGAGATGTGATGGTTCATTTGCGAAAAGATTGATTGGTTGTTTTCAACAACGTTATATACCATTCAAAATACATCATACAGTGTACACCATACATTATATATAATACACCATTCATTAATCATTATACATCATACATTGTATACCGTACATTATATAAAATACATTGTATAAAATACATTGTATAAAATACATTGTATAAAATACATTATATACAATACATTGTATAAAATACGTTATATACAATACATCATGCATTATCACTCTTTCAACTGCCCATGTTGGTAGATTTCAAGTATGGGTGATTGCAAGAAACACTTGTCGATTTTGTTGCGTTTGGCTGATTTTTTTGGGAGTACTTTAAAATTAGAAAATTAATTTTAAATTTAAAAAAAAAAATATGACTAATGTATATACCTCTAAGAAGAATATACCCTAGGAAGGAAAAGTGTAGGAAAATTCTCTAAGTAGGAGAACTTGAAAAGTGTCAAGTCCCAAGAAAATACATACTTTGATATTTTAATTAGTAAAAAATAGGATAAAATTTTCAAAAAAAAAAAAAAAAATTCCATTTGAAAAAACTTTATGTGGATGCCTAGTCATAAAAAGAAATCCACCAAAATCATTTTTCATTATTCAAAAATTCATTGCAAATGGTGCTCACTTTAGGCCAATCTAGAACTCACTTGCAATAGGCAATAAAAAATCCCTCTCTTGGAAAGTTGTATTTCCATATTATAAAGCACCCCACAAAGTTTCATAACCTAACTTTTCAAAAAAGGTACTCGATAGGGTGATTGCAAGAAACACTTGTCGATTTTGTTGCATTTGGCTGATTTTTTCGGGAGTATTTTAAAGTTAGAAAATTAATTTTAAATTTAAAAAAAAAATATGACTAATGTATACACCTTTAAGACAAAGGTACCTACGGAAGGAATTGCATAGAAAAATTCTCTAAGTAGGAGAACTTGAAAAGTGCTAAGTCTCAAGAAAATACATATCTTTATGTTTTAATTAGGTAAAAATAGTAAAAATAAGTAAATACACAAAATAAAAACTGGCTATTTGCAACAACTCTATAGAGATGGTCATTCACTAAAAAAAAACCAAAATGAAATTTTATATGTTTCAAAATGCAAGTAGAAGGAAGCTCACTTTGTAGACTTCCACACCACATAAAATTAAGTTTTCTTGAAATTCCTTTCGTGAAGAGCTAGAAGTCTACTAGAAGACAATCTCATCCAAATTTCAGCTCAAAATTCGTTTTTTTGGATTCTAAATAGTACAAAAAACCCCTAAACTGCCAAATGTGACATTCAATTGGGGTCTATTTTTGGATAGTAAACTATTTTTAGAAATTATGAAAAAATTATTGAAGGTCTATGATAGTCATGAGTACCTTTCCTATAAATCTCGAGTCATTTCGAGCCAAAACACAAAAGTTATGGCCAAAAAACAAATCAGCATATACCTTGTGACGCAAATTAGTACAAGTGTTTCTTGCAATCATCCGTATCCCTTTTTTGGGTAAGTCTTTCTAACTTGAGATTTGTTACACATATTATCAACATAGAGATGTTTCCATGACAAGAAATTTCATGCCAAAATTTTTTTTTTCCAATCCTTGGGAGGGTGACAAAGTTGGAAGTAGTGAAATTGTCCCTTACAACTACATGTTGGTAGATTTCATATTCCTCTTTTTGTGTAAATCTTTTGGTTTTGAAATTTTGGACACTTATTATCAGCATGGACATGATCTTATGTAAAAAATCTCATGGCAAAAAAGAATATTCTCAATCCTTGGGAAGGTGGCAAAGTTGACAGTAGTGAAATTTTTCTTGCAACTATAGATTTTGGGTGACTTTGAATGGTTAATAGCTCTAAGATGGGATTGAAACACAATAATCCCAATGGTGAGATTGTTCTAGAAAGTAAACTTCACCTTGTACAACAATTGTTTTTGAAAAATTGTGAAAATTGCTTTCAGAAATGAATCCTATAAGTTTTTTTTTCAAGAAGATCCCTAGATTGCCTAAAAAACAAGATTGTCCATAACTTTCTCATTACTAGTCCAAATAGAATGAATCAAAGCTTCACATGTAGACAAAAATATACAATTTCAGAAAAAAAAATTTAAAAACTTAATTTTGAATTTTTTCAAATTTTTTTTTGCTGCCCACCGAGTTCAGTTCTAGGGTTTTGTGGTATAACTTTTGCTTCCGAGCACCAATTGAAATAAAAATTATATTCCCACAAAGTTAATCAATTTTTCTATCTCATGAGAAAGTTTCAAAAAGTTTCATCAAAAATCAAGGTCACAGGAACCTGCCCGAAATCCAAATTGTCCTCCGAAGGGACAATGGGACTTTAGGGGTTAACATGACATTTAATAACCATGCCAAAATTTCAAAACATGCAAGTCTCTTTATTTATGTGGAGAAGGATTTGGATTTTGTCTATGCATGCGGTGATTGACAAGTTTACTATACATSCATCGTCAAGGTTTTCGGTTGAACGTGTTGTCGACCTCAGGAAAAGATCACTTGCTGAGGACCGAAACCTCCATTTAATTCGTTACATAGAATCCTTTGGCGCAATTCAGAGTCAGCAAGAGCCAAGTGCATAATTGAAATTTTCTAATCAAGTGCACAAAAGTCTAAAGAGTACGTCAAGCCAGCACAAGGGAGTTTGAAGAGTTTACGAGTTAATACCGGCCATGAAAGTCGATTTCGTTGGCACGATTTGCGGAGCCAAAATTTCTGACATCTATGCACACGAAGGTCTACAATATATCTACAGTAGAACAAATATGGAGTTCTGTTTCCAAATGCACGTTAAAAAAGATGCCAAAGTATTGGTGTACAAGTTCTAGTTTAACGAATTAATTTGACATTGATTTCATGGTAATAAAAACTAGCTAAAAAGGAGTTTGACACCACTTATAACTTATTAGGACTGGAGGTGAAATGGTTCAGCTGAGATTAGTAAACTTCATTTCATTTCCTTTAATCCTCCATGATGTTAAAAGTCTTAATTCTCGATCCAGTGTGCATCTGAGTGGTTGACATTTAGGTTGTGGAATTGAAAGTTTCGATAAAATTGGCAGTATCCCGGACGCCATTTTTCTATTCAATGTACGTTTTAGCGCTTCCACTAGCTTCGAGAAGTGCCAAAGTCGTGGAGTCTCCACCAATTTAAACAAAATTGACAACGTCCCAATTAATCATCGGTCATCACCTCATCATGATCGAAGTCATCAATTGCCGACCTGTGGAAAGTTGTGGCTGCATCTAAACAAAATTGACAACGTCCCCAATTAATCGTCGGCCATTAACTCATCATGAAGTCATCAATCTTTGAAAGTTGTGGTTGCATTTAAACAGAATTTGATGACGTCCCCAATGAATCTTCGGCCGTCATGCAGTAAGTCATCCATCGTCGATCAGTGGAATTTTGTGGTTGCTTCGAACAGTTCTTTCTGCACTTGCTTGCCTTGAATTTGTCACGGTTGTTCTTTTAATTTGACTTCCTTCAAGATTGCAATTGGACTCACAATTAATAACTTCATAAGTTCAGGAATTAAGTCGGCAGATGGACCCTACTTCTGTGGAAGCGGATGCCCTGATGCCCATATATTTATTACATGGGACTTTCATTCGCAGTAAGGGAGTCTGCTCTTAAAAACGCCCATGCTCTAAAAAAGCAATCATGATACAGAGGTACAGTTTGCTTTCTTCAATGTACCAGCAGTGTACATTGCATGGGGTGGTCGCTTTTACTGACCACTACATTACAACTTCAAAAATTTGTAACTAATTCCTTGAAGGTCCAAAAAATATGAAACGACTTGGGTTAGATGCCAATTCTTTTCTCTTCCTACGGAAATTTACTGAAAATTGTTTCAAGGAGCTTAGCTTCCCGCAAAACGCAATCAGCTCTTAAATGGTCGCTTTAAGAGCAGTCTACCTTACATGGGTAGTTAGCTAGCTTGCTACTGTTTCTTCAGCAATAACACAATCGATAATGGAGATTGGCCCAAGCTTTCACAATCACAGCAGTCGGCAACAGTAATCCGAAACTCCGGGGGCTTGCATCTCACATTAATTAATTGCATGCCAAGGACGAAGAAGAAATTAACGAAGAATTGAAAAAAACTCTCGGCTCAAACTTTCACAACCACAGCAGTCGGCAACAGTAATTTTCCGAAACTCCGGACGATTGCTTCCCACATTAATTAAGTAATTGCATGCCACGGATGAAGAAGTTACGAAATTATTCGTTTAAACTGTTGTCTTGACCAATACTCTAAATTGCCAATTTTTACAGAGTGAGGGATTCCAAGATTGACATGTCCTGCTTACCGGCTGCATGCCCACATGATGGAAAGTTTGCACTTTTAATTATTTTCCGACACTGATTCCTCGGCCCTAAATTAAAACTATTCTGATACTCCCGAAAGCCGCTAACGAAAGGACATTCAATCTCCTATGTCAGTTATATCATTGTTCAATGTGGCAGTTTTGGAATTATTTATAATTTGAAACACTATGTTTTCAAAAGCGTAGTTACGTTTGTCGATGAAGTGGTTAAATAAAGTTCAGTGATAGTAATGGAGAACCAAATGATAACTAAGTCTTATAACTTCCTAGCTGACCAAATGATTCTTTACAAATAATTAGAGTGTTGCAACTTCTTAGCCAACCAATGATTCTCTCTAAATTACAACTAAGTTCATTATGAGGCATATAGGGAAGCATTATCCCTCCAACCAATGATTCTCTACAAATTATAACTAAGTTTCCTCTGCTCCAACTCCAAGGAGGAATGGTTTAGGCTCTTGGCTAACAATGGCTAACAATGTTATGACTAAGGCTACTGGACTTGCCATGAGKAATAATTCTTGTGACTGGAATGAGGTTATCATTTCTAGAATGCCAAGGATATATATTCTTAATTTATTTCATGACCAGAAGACTTTCAATGGCAAGTTCGTTGGTTGATTTTGACATGATTGCCCGTAAGAGCATAAGTGGTGTGACGGGCTTGGTTCTACAATAAGTTAACCCCATATATGACTAAGCATGAGTTTCTTCAGGAAGTTTGCTCACTGGCTGTTTCCAGGCTGTTATGTGGACAGCAGGTTTGTGCTGTCAATGTGCATTTTCACACAGAATGGATGCTTCTGTTTGAAGTTTGAGGGACAGGACACATGACACMCCCCTTAAGAGGTTCACAGGATTCCACGTGTTGAATTGCCTAAAATATTGATCAAAAGGAACTGGCCTTCAAGAGTGCCCAAAACTTATTTCGCCTGCACTTTCCAACACTACACAGTAGAACCTGGCTAAATCGCTCCTCTATAAGCCAATAAAACCTCCTGTGCACTTTCCAACACTATACAGTAGAACCTCTCTAAATCACTCCTCTATATCTAAATCGCTCCTCTATACGCCAATAAAACCTCTGTAAGCCAATATGTCAAACGGGCCCGGACTGGGCCACATTACAAAGGTTGTGACTAAATCTGACCCTCTCTTAGCCAATAAACCTTGTAAACCAATATGTCAAACCAGTCCAGGACTGATTAAGTAAAGGAGGTTCTACTGTATATGCATGCTATCCCAATGTTGTACAATGTCGCAGTAGCATCCACAACCTGCAATGGGAACATGATTCTAAAAGAGTCTCTTCAATGGACGCAGCATCCACAACCTGCAATGGGAACATGATTCTAAAAGA